>JAFBJQ010001559.1:20185-63005 GCA_016785345.1 Trinectes maculatus | reverse complement strand
TCCTGGAAATCCGTCAGTAACTGAGATATGTTTTATTTATGGCGATGTAAATTAGGCCTAGTTAACGTTAACTTTAAACCTGTAACAGGTACTGGCGCGCTGCACACACCCCGCCACCCCCACCCCCCTTGCCCGGGCAGACAGTTATCCGCCAGAATTTGCTACATGCTCACTTATGATAAGGGTTACACTGTTTTGCAACAAATCACCATGTGCACATTGTACTAATGCATTACCACTTCCAAATTTAGACTATCTACATTTTTGACTATTTATCGAAATTCAAAATCAAAATAAAACCGTTAGCGGTACTTACCAAAGCAGAGCTGATGCTATGATGGCGCTTACGACAACGAGAAAAATGAAAAAAACTTGGGTCGTGGTGGTTTGAAGCGGAGGAATAAAAGTGCGCATTTCAAACGAATAAAATCAAATTAAACTGCGTTCCACATCCTCACCGGCTGGTTTCAAATTCAGGTCCACAACTCCGCATCAAGGCAAATTCAAGATGGCTGATTCAGTTTTCCTGAAGGAGATATTAGACCCGCCCACCAGAACGTTGCGGCGTCGATGACGTCATGACGCTACCGTATGGTTCCTAAACCTTTTGAGTGTTACCAACAAGTTAACTATAAAATATAGAGCCCTATTCAATTAAAGTGTCATAAATCGTAACAGAGCTCAACCATTTATAGGTTGGTCAGCTACACACCAACATTTGACTTTGACACCCATAGTAATTATGAGCTAGTACAACTGTTTGGGATTACAGTGTGAGAGAGAAATTGCTGAACGTCAGGTCGGATCTTTCCCTGGACAAAGCCATAGATATTGCCAGGAGCCATGACATGGCATTAGCGCAGCTAAAGAGTTTTGCTAACAACAGCGCGAGCCCGCGCGAACAGGCTGTACATGCGCTGAGTCGGCAAACTTCAAGGAGAACTGCTTGGAAACCGCGCCAAGAATGGACAAAAGGAAACACAGCGCAATACCCCAGGAATCCGGCAGAGGGCGACAGAGGCCACTCCAAACCGTGTGGATACTGTGGAAATAAAGCTCATGCAGGAAAGGACAGCTGTCCAGCAAAAGGCAAGCAATGTAAGATTTGCAACAAGTGGAACCACTTTGCAAAGGTGGACGCCCGTGGTCCACCCGCCAAGGCGTATCCCCATTGCACTACGTGACCGCCTCAAGGAAGAGCTGAAAAACATGGAGAAACAGAAGGTCATTGTCAAAGTGACAGAACCGACCGAATGGGTCAATTCAATGGTAGCAGCAGAAAAGCCACGCACAGGCAAGCTGAGAGTATGTCTCGACCCCAAGGACTTGAACAAGGCTATTAAAAGTCCCTACTATCCCTTGCCCACTCTCGACGACATCACAGCTAAGCTGGCAGGAGCCTGCTATTTCAGCGTCATGGATGCCAGGTCAGGCTACTGGGCGATTAAGCTTACAGAAGAGTCGTCCAAACTGACCACCTTTAACACAGTGTTTGGGCGATACAGATTCCTCCGCCTTCCTTTTGGGATCATATCAGCCCAGGACGAGTTCCAACGAAGAGTCGACGAGACATACGAGGGTCTACAAGGAGTCACAGCCATAGTGGATGACGTCCTTATTTTTGGAAAGACCAAATCTGAGCACTACGAGAACCTTCGTGCCATGCTACAGCGTTCCAGAGAGCGAGGAGTAAAGCTCACCCCAGAGAAAAGCACTCTCTGTGCCACAGAAGTCAGTTATTTTGGGCACATCATCAGCAAGGATGGAATTAAGCCAGACCCAGCCAAAGTCAAAGCCGTGAGAGACATGGAACCACCGAAAGACAAAGATGAACTCGAAACAATTTTTGGCACGATCAATTATCTGCCAAAATTCGCACCTATGCTCTCAATGCCCCCCTGCGTCACTTAATGAAGAACTCAAGTGAATTTGTGTGGGACGCGCAGCATGATGCAGCATTCAACAAATGAAAGAGCTGATCACACGAGAGCCAGGCCCAATTCTCACGTATTATGACCCCAGCAAGGAGCTTAGGCTCCAGGTCGATGCAGGTCAAAGTCACTCAGTGACAGTGAAGTGAACTATGCCCAAATTGAGAAAGAACTTTACGCTATCCTGTATGGATGTAAACATTTCCATCAGTATGTATATGGCCGCCACACAATTGTGGAAAGCGACCACAAACCATTGGAGTACATCATGAAGAAACCGCTGGCATCGGCGCCCCCAGGGCTACAAAGGATGATTCTCCAGCTACAGAGATATGATTTCACCATCATTCGCAGACCCGGCAAGGACATTCCCGTCGCAGACACCCTCTCCAGGAAGTCGCTGTCTGACCAGAATGACAGTCTCAGCGAAGGTATGGACATGCAAGTACACACAATGTATAGCAACTTACCTGTCAGTGACACAAAGCTCAACGAGATCAGAGCAGAGACTGAGAAAGACGCACAACTCGTGCTACTGAAAGAAACAATCAAGTCAGGCTGACCTGAGGAAAGAAGAATGTGTCCTCTGAGCATAGCAGAGTACTGGAATCACAGGAGTGAACTCTCTGTGATAAATAACATCATATTCAAGGGGGAGAAGATCATCATCCCTACCCCTCTGCGCACAGAAATGTTATCCCGGATACATGCAGGTCACATGGGCATGGAAAAGTGCAAACTACGAGCCCGTGACATCCTATTCTGGCCTGGGATGAACAAGCAGATAGAGGAGATGGTTGGAAATGCCCCATTTGCCTCACCTACAGACCATCTAATACCAAAGAACCCATGATATGTCACCAGATCCCTGATAGACCATGGCAAGCAGTGGCTACAGATCTGTTCACTTGCAACAACGACAACTACATCGTCACTGTGGACTATTACAGCCGATATTTCGAACTGGATAAGCTATGCAGCACGACGGCCTCTGCCGTAATTCACAAGCTAAAAGCAGCCTTTTCCAGGCACGGGATACCCCAGACTTTGTTTTCGGATGGAGGTCCCCAGTATAGCTGCAGAGAGTTTGAGGTCTTCGTTAAAGAATGGGAATTTACACATGTCACCAGCAGCCCATACTATGCCCGCAGCAATGGTCTTGCAGAGAAAGCCGTTCACATTGCAAAGTCTCTCATGGAGAAGGCCAAAGCAGACAAAAGAGACCCTTACCTCAGTTTACTCGAATACCGCAACACGCCCTTGGACAACTTCAAATCACCTGCCCAGCTGTTGATGAGCCGCCGTTTACGCTCCATCCTACCCAACACTCATGAGCAGCTTCAACCAGACATCACCAGCCGCGAGGATGTATACGCCAAGAGAGTTCAACAACAACAAAGTCAGAAGAAATATTACGACCGATCAGCCTGCCCTATGACATTACTGCAGCCAGGACAAAGCATCCGACTCCAGGAGCAGGGATGCTGGAAACCAGCAGTTGTCATCCAGCCAGCTGACACGAACCGATCCTACCACGTACGTACTGCCGAAAGACACGAGTACCGCCGAAACAGACTCCACCTTCTAAACACAAACGGAACACACAGAGATGAGGTGCGCTCTGATGAACACTACACCAGACTGCCTCATGCCCCACAGGCAACCAGTGCCACAGATGACACCACACCGCCCACTGTGACTGTTCCTTATCAGACCAGGTATGGACGTATGGTCAAACCTAGAAGTGTAATGGACTTATAGGTAAAGTCGCGCAAGGACTGAGTTTATATATATAAAAAAATCTGTATATTGCATGTTGGTTGATTGATAATATTCTGCCTACTACTAACTGAACTTGAATATTTTGCATTGGTTATAATATGCATTTCGAAGTGATGCACAGTCTGATTTAGAGTGTACAATTTATTTTTCAGACCAGTTGACTTAATTGAGTTATTTCACCAGAACTATACTACATACAAGTTTTTCAAAATAAGGGGGATGTAATAGTCTCATAGAATATATTTGTGACAATACTGCCATCTAGAGTGCAATACCATCTGTAGTCTGATTGGTCAGCAGAATGCATTAGAAGGCGCATTTACGGATGCCTAGTGGGTTGTTATAGGAAGTCAGCCTTCATGTTTACATGTGCTTGAGTGGACACCTGGAATAAAGCATATATTGAGAATACGCCGTCATCCTACACTGTTTGTACATAGTGTACAACACAAGACAATATATATATATATATGTGTGTGTGTGTGTGTGTGTGTGTATATATACAGTATATATATATATGTGTGTGTGTGTGTGTGTGTGTGTGTGTGTGTGTGTGATATATGTGTGTGTGTGTGTGTGTGTGTGTGTATATATATATATATATATATATATATATATATATGTTATTTCTTGCACAATTTGAAAATTTGCCCATTTGTTGCCCTTGTTTTGTATTTTATTTTTATGGGAGGATTTTATTTTTTTTAGTTCTATTTTCCTTATTCTTAACTTACGTTACTTTTCTTTCTGGCGTTCAATTTATTTTATTTAATTAATTATTTTATTTTTTTCTGCGTAATATCGCGTCCGACACTACAGTCCAGTTGGTGGCGGTGATGCACATTCGAGCTCGTTTGCCAACCGCTAACAAACGCCTCAGAAGAAGAAGGAAAAGGAAAATGGCGGAGGCGGAGAGGGAGGCGGATGTTTTGGTGCAGAGAGTTCTTAAAGACATAAATAACGCCTTCAAGAGAAATCCCAACATGTAAGTATGGCTGAGTGTAAAGACACCAGACTGGAGCGTAGGCTGTTAGATTCATTGGATCCTTATACTAACAAATCATTGATCCGTGTATTCATGTTTGGGCTTGGACTACTACCTGGAATCCGAGTTGTTCACAAAAAAGTTGACAGATTAGTTAGCGAAGTCGGCGGTTTATCGTTATTATTTTCTTCAACGAAGTTACTCGTAACGTCCTTACGGTTTTAGCCAAATAATAACATGTATGGTGTTCTTAGTGTAGTTAGATTTGGAAGATTTTTATGTTGTATGGCATTTGCCAGAACTGGCTATTCCTACAAAGGCCAGATTTGGTAGTTTATTAAAGCTGAGATAAATAGCCATGTCGAAAATCAGGCTGTTGCCATGTTATGTGCCTCGGTGTATTACCAAATGAAACTAGAAAAAGTGCATTTCCTGAAGAAAATGCGTGTGAATGCTGAAAGCTGTACTGAACATGCATTCAAAGTATGCTGAGTGACCTCTCATTAGCATGGTCTTATAGAGAGAGCCAAAGGTTTGCTAAATTAATACAAAGCTGTAGTAGTACTAGTGTGTGTGTGTTTGTGTGAGGTGAAAGATGTGGGAGCTATTGGAGAAGAAGCAGGAAGATCTGCTTATTTAGTCTGACTGTTATTTGCACTATTGGTTATTTATCACCATCCAAATTACTTGTTGTATATGCTTCTTTATATTGTTTTTTCTTTTTATATCTGATATTGTTAATAACTTTTTATTTTATTTTATTTTATTTTATTCTTTATATTGCTTGTAAGATTGTTTCCATGCCCTGCTGTTGCTGCACTGTAATTTCCCAATTTGGGATCAATAAAGTATATCTATCTATCTATCTAGTAGTGCAGAACGAGGGCATCAAAACATGCAGACTGTTTATACATAAAGACCAAAGACAGTTTTACAGGGTAACGAACTTGGAACCACCCGCCAATGCAGCATTAAATGGCACACATTACACCGCATCATTTAAGTCTGCAGAAATGTCAGACTTAAAATGCCAGTCTCATTGAGTTTGTTAAGGCTTTTGGCACTATTTTTTCAGGAGACCCATCATGCAAGTTGCATGGTTTTTGTTATTTCCCTTATTTACATCAGAATGTTCAGTGTTTCCTCCAGGATTTTTTAAAACTGTGGAGAAAGTCTGGTCTGGTCCAGGGGGTGGGGATTGCAAAACTATATACAGAACTGCAGCAAAACTATATACACAACTGCCTAATTTAGTCGTACAGTTTGCAGCCTGGCTGAGAGCACTTTAATTTTCCAGCCTAGGTCAGCTTCACAGAGGTTAGAAGAAGAAACACCCCTTATTAATCCAAACAGATGGGAAATTAACTTCTCTGCATTCCACACATACATGAGTACAGACATTAGTACATTAGTACACAACGTAGCATGCACATGCGGAGCAGTGGGCTACGCCACACAAGAAGTGCCCAGGAGCGAATTTTAGGGGGTTAAGGGCCTTGCACAAGGGCCCATGGTGGTGGATGGCGGCGCCTCTCCCGCTTTCCCGGGCAGTACGTGTAATAAATAAATAAATAAATACACACACACACACACACACACACACACACACACACACACACAATGGAAAGTATTGTATGAACATACATACATATGTATGTATGTTCATACAATACTTTCCATTGTATGTATGTATGTTCATACAATACTTTCCATTGTTTAATAACAAATCGTCACTCAGAAGGTGTGGCAGCTTTTATTTTTCCGTGACAGTGTACCACAATCAATTACATGTAGCGGAAACCCTGATGTTGTCACAATGTTTTTCATGACAACCTCAAAATTAGTGTCATATTCTCCAAATCATTTTTGATCAACATTTTATGAGATCTATTTCTCACAGTATAAAGTTGAACTTCTTCAATGCAGTGTGAAAAGGCCTTGCTTATAAACCAGTAAAGATCCAAACGTCCGAAACAAAACAATTAAATAAGTAAAAGATGATGATGAACAAGCTGTTGTATGACTATAGTTTTAGACGAGAAAGTATAATAAATTCCCAGGATACTCCTGAGAATGTGACCTGAATAGATGAATGAACAGAACAGTTCTTCCACATGCTTACAAATACATCAGGTAAAATCTGGTGTCTATGTTTTCTTCTTCAGAGATGAGATTGGTGTGATCCCATGTCCAGAGGCTCGGTACAACCGTAGTCCCATTGTGCTGGTGGAGAACAAACTGGGAGTTGAGAGCTGGTGTGTCAAGTTTTTGCTTCCATATGTCCACAACAAGCTGCTGCTATACCGCCAGCGCAAACACTGGCTGGACAGGGAAGGTAAATAAACTTAGTCAACTTAAATGAGGAAACAAATTGTTTTATTCAGAGATAGTATACAGCATTTCTTGCAAAATATATGTCTTTGTCTAATTCTGTACAAAGCCCGTTGGAACAGATTTGGATGATGTGTTAAACATGGAATGATGTGTTAAAGCAGGAAAAGAATGTGGAGAGCTGTTACATGTTCAGCGTGTACTTGTATTTCTGTTGTTTGCAAAAACAATGAAATAATCTCTCAGCTGTATACAGTTTTTCAATCTTTAGTTGTTTTCAATGGATGTTCCCAGGATAAGCTATGCTAGAAATTAACCTTCTGAGCAGCCTCTGCAGATGGACTTCTTTTTGATTGATGAATTGCCAACGTAAATTTTGTTTTGCAGAAACTGTTTCTGCATGCCCTTAAGTAATGTGAAAAAAATGAGTGACGATAACAGGTTATGTTTGTGTGCCCCGCAGCTTTAGTCGATGTCACTTGTACTTTGTTGCTGCTTAACCCGGACTTCACCACTGCATGGAATGTAAGGTACAGATTCACCAGTCAGTTACAATACACCCACAGAAGTATTTTATTTGCTATTGTGAATGTCTGTTGTTACACAATGTATTATTTATTACAAAAAACAAACAAAATACCTGAAGCCATAGAGTTTCCTTGATGTTAATGAGGAAGCGAACTGATGCAGTTGGTGGCCCATTAAGGGGAAAACATTTCAAACAGTGCTGTGTGTCTCATAAAATTTGAATCTGATGCAGCTTTTGCTGAACTAAAATAGTATGATCTGACAAGGTGCTAAACTACTGTTTTACAAATTATTGCAATCTTTAAGCTATCACCTGTAAGCTTCAGAAGCCAGAATCCTTTTATCCTTGTTATTTCTCTGTATCATGATTCACTTGCCTTACCAGTATATTATACATCATGCCCTGACAAACATGCCCCTTTGCACTGTGTTGCAGGAAGGAGCTTATGCAGTGTGGAGTTCTTAATCCAGAAAAAGACTTGTATCTGGGCAAACTTGCTCTCACCAAATTCCCCAAGAGCCCAGAGACATGGATACACCGGTAAGACTGTTTATCAGCATTGTTTTGTTTGGTGTGCAAGACTTATACAGTTTTAAAGAAGTATTTTTCTTCTTGAGTGTCTGAGTTGGTGGCACTCTCTAGGAAGAGAAGGGAGGAGGCTGGTGGAAGAGGGAGAACATAAGAGAGGTCCTGATACAACTGATGCAGACAAATGGTGATGTGTTTGCAGACAAAGAGTGACACACTGAGGCAGTGAAAAAGTTCTACTTTCAACCATGAATAAACAATAATGAATAATACTAGTACTTTTGGTTGAGTGGAATTCAATGTATGTATACAGGCACAGTGACCGATCTTTTGCCATTGAATCGTAACTACTGGGTCAAAACACTTGGAGCTTAATTTTGCGTAATGACAGTTTCAATAAGTTTCAAAACCACAAGGGACCAATACATCAAAAAAATTATCCTTGGGGTTAGTCAACAGTAATTGCCCAGTATATGATTATCAAATTCAGCAATGCCTGTAACGCAGTGAAAGATGAACTACGAGGGTTTTTGTTGTTGTTGTTTAAACGATTCTTAGTGGCCGGTGCTTGTATCTCATTTATGAATAAGTTTTCCGATTAAATCCTACTGTTTCATCATTCTGTGGCACATCACCGAACCACTAACGTTAACGTTAGTACATAGACACTGCCCACCCTTTAGTATCTTCTGAGTTTTTGTCTCTGCAATACTTTGAGCAAACCATCTTTTCCTCTCTCCTGCTCTCAGTGCCTCATATTCAGTTATTCCTCTGCCTCCCTTAATGGTAACGGTAAATGTAATTAATGTAGCTTAGCGGTAGCAATGGAGGCGAGGCTTAATGAGTTAGAAGTCCGGCTCTGCACCTTAGAACCTGAATTAGCTGTAGCTAGTCAGGATCCCGTAGCCGATACACCGTTAGTCCGACAGCTCCTGTGCAGCCAGGTGACTGACCGAAGGAGGCATAGTGCTAAAGCTAAGCCTGCTGATTCTCCCCTAAGTGACACTACAATACCATCAGATTGTAATATACATCCCACTTTGGCTGGAGCCTCGTTCCTTTCTCATAGCATTAGAGATTTTATTAGCTCTTACACACTTCTCTGCGCTTAGATCTGTCACCCTACAACAATCCCATAGAGACTGTATCTACTCCCGCCCACTAGATTATTCAAACAGAAAATAAACAGAGGAAACACTGATAAAAGTTAACATAACCCATGAGAAAACACAACAGAACAATTAATCTCAGATCATAACATTAATTTACTGTCTGTAACTGAAACCTGGCTGCATCCTGATGAATATGTCAGCCTAAATGAATCCACTCCTATTCATATAAATATTCACACAACTAGTTTAGTGGCAACAATGGAGGCGAGGCTTCGTGAGTTAGAATCCGCACTATAGAACCGAAGTTAGCTGCAGCTAGCCAGAGCCCGGTAGCCGGTGTAGAGCCACCTAGCTTAGCCCGTGCTAGCAGTCTCCCCGACAGCTTCTATACAGCTGGGAACTCGGCGGCTGGGTGACTGTCCGAAGGAGGCATAGTGTTAAAGCAAAGCCTGCTGATTGGTACACTCCAACTCACGTTTCTAACAAGTTTTCTCCACACAGCGACACACCCGCTGAGGAACCAACTCTGATCATTGGCGATTCTATTTTAAGAAACATGAAATTAGCAACACCAGCCATCATAGCCGATTGTTTGCCTGGGGCCAGAGCGGGCGACGTTGAATCTAAATTGAAGCTGCTGGCTAAGGCTAAACGTAAATACCGTAAGATTGTAAATCACGTCGGCAGCAACGACTCTCGACTCCGTCAGTCGGTGTGTAAATACGCCAAGACAATGTCGAACTCCGTAGTTTTCTCTGGATCCCTGCTTAATTTGTCCAGCGATGACATGTTGAGCCGCATGTTGTCATTCAACCGCTGGCTGTCGAGGTGGTGTCCCACTAACGATGTGGGCTTTGTCAACAGTTGGCAAACGTTCTGGAGGAAAAACTGGTTTCGTCAGGAGAGACGGCATCCATCCCACTTTGGCTGGAGCCTTGCTCCTTTCTCATAGAATTAGAGATTTTATTAGCTTCACATGATAGATCAGAGGTGAGACCAGCAGGCAGAGTTGTGGTCTTGCACACCTCTCTGCGCTGACTTTGGATTTGTCACCCTCCAACAATCTCCTAGAGAATTTGTCTGCCCCCAGCCCCACGAGATTATTCAAACAGAATATCAACAGAGGAAACAAACTGGCAAATCTGATAAGAGTAAACATAACACATGAAAAAAACACAACAGAACAGAATACAGGGGGTCCTCGAGTTACGATGGTCGCGAATTACGTTGTTTTCGTGGTTACGACACATCTCCCGTGAACTTCCTTCTTTTCGGCTTAAGCGGTTTGCCCCGTAATTATGTACAGACTTCACATGGGAACTAGTTGGTGAGCGCTCTCTCTGTCTCTCAGCGCGCCTGCTGGCTCTCCAGCACCTCCACAGCTGTGTTTACTTATGTGAAATGGCCGGCTGGCGGGGGGAGGGGGGATGCAGCGGCAGCCGGTAAGGAGATGCACATGGACACAGATGCGTTCGGGATCGTGGCAATACGACAAAACCTGGCTGCATCATGATGAATATTTCAGCACAAATGAATCCACTCCTCCTAGTCATATAAATTATCACATCCCCGTGGCTCTGGCCGTGGAGGTGGTGTTGCAGCCATATTACTCTAATTTATCAATTACTCCCAAACCCAAACTTAACTTTAACTAATTTGATAGCCTTGTTCTCAGTGAAACAGGAAGCGACGCAATGCGCTTACCATACGTAGAAGTGCGTAAGTGTAAATTGTAAAATGATGTCCTTGAAAGTGTGATTTATTAGCGGGCCTGCTGTACGAAGTACATCAGCTTCTATTGTTGCTCATACTTATTTTACTTATTAGCGGGCCTGCTGTACAGCAGGCAAGCGTCAGCACCACAGCCATCCATAGACAACATTAAAGCGGCTATGGATCACAAGGACCTGAACGGTTACCAGAGCAGTGGGCACAGCCAGAAAGAGTTTAAACCTTTGCCATTTCTTTCATCTAATCAAAGTCAGACGGCTGGGGTTAGGATGTCACAACACAAGTATGCTGTAAGTCCCAAGTGAGAGTTTGACAGTGGGAATTACGGTCCTTATGTGGGAAAGTCTATCAAAGACAGCCAGCTTTATCATCCTGTGCACCATGGTTCTACACCAACACCTTATCATGTCCATCCTACAGACACCTCAGACTTTGTTAAATATTTGATGCGACGAGAGATGGTTAGTTCTGGGTTGCTGAAATTGGATGATCAACCCGAGAATTACTGGGCTTGGAAGAGCTCTTTTCAGTCTGCAGTTTGGGATCTGAATCTGTCACCACAAGAAGAGTTAGATCTGCTTGCAAAATGGCTCGGCCCACAATCAGCTGCTCAGGCAAAAAGAATCAGAGCAGCCTCTGTCCACAACCCTGGTGGGGGTCTCAGCATGGTGTGGCGGTGACTGGAGGAATGTTTTGGTGCACCACAAATCATAAAGCATGCACTGTTAAAGAGAGTCGAAGACTTTCCTAAGTTGACAAACAGAGAGAACCAACGTCTGAGAGAGCTGGGAGATCTTCTTCTGGAGCTACAAGTAGCAAAGCAGAATGGCTATCTACCCAGCCTGTCTCATCTGGACACAGCACATGGAGTCAACCCTATTCTGGCGAAACTCCCATACAACCTGCAGGAGAAGTGGGTTAACGTGGCTTCAAAATTCAAGAGAGACAATGGTGTGCCCTATCCTCCATTCACATATTTTGTCAGCTTCATTAGTGACGAAGCCAGGATTCGCAATGACCCCAGCTTTGCCTGTGTCACAACCTTCAGCCTAAGAAGAGGAAAACCAGCAGCTCAAAACCAGAAATACCAGCTACCAGTCTCTGTATGTGTCATCACCAGATGGAGCTAGTCAAGATACTCCCACTGACAAGAGCATCATGGACCCTGATAAACAGTGCCCTCTGCATTGTAAACCGCATCCACTGAGGAAGTGTCATCTGTTCAGAAGTAAGAGTCTTGAAGAAAGGAAATCTCTCCTGAAAGACAAACACATCTGTTTTAGATGCTGTTCATCCATTAACCACATGGCTAAAGACTGCAATGTGTCAATAAAGTGCAGAGAATGTGGAAGTGAAACACATGCCACAGCACTTCATCCAGAACCTGTTCCTTTGAAGGAGAAAAGTTCTGCTGCTTCAGAGATCATGGCGGGGAGCAAAGGGAGCTAGCAGCCATGTGCGTGACATCAAAGTGTACTGAAATATGTGGAAATTTAGCCGGCTCCAGATCATGTTCTAAAATATGTCTGGTGAGAGTGTATCCTGATAGAAAAGACAGTCAAAATGTACGCTGTTCTTGATGAACAGAGCAACCGCTCGCTTGCAAAGACAGACTTTTTCAACCTTTTCAGTATTGATGGACACTTAGAACCATATACCTTGAAGACATGTTCAGGAGTCATGGATGTGACAGGGAGGCGAGCAAAAAACTTCATCATAGAGTCCCTGGATGGCATGACACGGCTCTCTCTTCCCACTCTCATCGAGTGTGAAATGATACCTGACGATAGAGCGGAAATCCCATCCCCTGAAGTTGCTCTCCAGTATTCTCATCTCAAGCCAGTAGTAGGCAAAATCCCAGAAGTCGATCCACAAGCAGAAATCTTTATCCTCCTTGGCAGAGACATTCTCAGTGTATATAAGGTCAGAGAGCAGCACAATGGACTCCACAATGAACCATACGCTCAACATCTGGACCTTGGGTGGGTCATCGTTGGAGAGTTGTGTCTTGGAGCTGCACATAAGTCATTTCAAACCACTGTCTAGAAGACCAACATTCTACACAGTGGATGAGCTTCACTTTTGGGTCCATGCAACAACAACATTTGAGTCAAAATGAGGTTTAGCTGTTTCTCCAAGCCTGAATCTTCAGAACTCTGCATCTAACCTAGTAAAGGAGACTGAAGATCTTGGTTGCCACATATTCCGAAGAACAGAGCTTGACGACAATTTTGATCTGTTGATTGACGATAGGATTTTTCTTGAAACGCTGGGAGACAAACTTAGAAGGATGAAGCAAGCACGTGGGTTGCCCCCTTACCTTTCCGATCCCCACGGAATCGTCTTCCGAACAAACGACTTCAAGCTGTGAAGCGTCTGTCATCTGTGAGGCGCAATCTAGGCAAGGAACCTCAGATGAATAAAGATTTCATCAATTTCATGCAAAAGATATTTGACGCCAATCAAGCAGAGCCAGCTCCACAGTTAACAGAAGGAATGTTGATACCTACCTTTATTTGGCGTTTACCGTCCATGTAAGCCAGAGCAAATAAGAGTAGTGTTCGATTCCAGTGCTAAACATGAAGGACTTTCTCTTAATGACGTGTTCCTTGGTGTTCCCGATCTGAACAACACCCTTATCGGGGTCCTGATCTGTTTTTGCAAAGAACCAGTTGCAGTTACTGCTGATGTGCAGCAGATGTTTTATTGCTTCACAGTTTGCAAGGAACATCGAGATTTTTTGAGGTTTTTGTAGTATGAAGACAATGACCTGCAGAAACCAGTGAAAGAGTTCTGAATGACGGTTCATGTATTTGGCAACAGTCCGTCGCCAGCGGTTGCAATTTACTGCCTACGTTGAGCTGCTTCAGAGGCAACAGAGTCTACTCCTGAGGCAACAGAGTTTGTCATGCGCAACTTCTATGTGGATGATGGACTTGCACTGTTTCCCACTGAAACCGATGCGATCAAGGTCTTGCAGTAATCTCAAGAAATGCTAGCTGAGTCAAACATCAGATGACACAAGATAGCATCAAATAGCAGCAGCGTCATGCAAGCATTTCCCACAGAAGACTGGGCCAAAGGTGTCAAAGACTTCGATTACGGAGGAGAAACACCACCCCTACAAAGAAGTCTAGGTCTCAGCTGGAACCTAGTGACAGCCAGTTTCACCTTCTGTGTTTCTTCAGAAGAGAAACCCTTGACCAAGAGAGGCATTCTTTCCACAGTGAACAGTCTGCTCGATCCTTTAGGATTTGTGGCACCAGTTATTATGGGGGGAAGGAACATAATGACAGAGCTTTCTGTTGAGCAGTACGATTGGGGCGCTCCACTTCCAACAGCAAAACAAGAACAATGGAAACTCTGGAGGAACTCCATGAAAGAGCTAGAGCAGCTTGAGATCCCAAGACCTTATGTTCCTGTTTTGTTAGCTACACAGACTCAGTACAGAGAACTTTGTGTGTTTGCAAATACTTCTGACATTGTGATAGCAGCTGTGGCTTACTTGAGGACTGTTTCCACAACAGGAGAATGTCACGTGGGCTTTGTCATGGGAAAATCCAAACTAACTCCACGTCCTGCACATACAGTTCCTCGTCTCGAGCTCTGTGCTGCTGTTTTGGCAGTTGAGATAGCAGACTTCATCAAAGGTGAAATGGACATTGACATTCACTCAGTGAAATTCTACACAGACAGTACAATTGTGTTAGGTTACATTAACAAAACATCACGCAAATTCTACGTCTACGTCTCCCAACAGAATCACACGAATCAGGTAGTCTTCTCATCCACATCAGTGGCATTACATCACCACTGAACAAAATCCTGCTGACCATGGCACTCGGCCATTAGCTGCTGCAGACCTCAAGCGCACCAACCAGCCGCAGCAAAAGGGAACACTGCTCCTATTGACAACTTTAAGCTGATACATCCAGGCCAGGATCAAGAAATCCGTCCTGAGGTTACAGCCATCCGTACAAAGGTGTCATTGGTGCCAGGGTATGTGCTTGGGACACAGAGATTTGAAAGGTTCTCCTCGTGGAAGTCACTCATGTGGGCTATTTCCCAATTGATCAAAAGAGTCAGGAGTAAGGTGAAGGCCCATGATAGTGGAGGCAGTGGAGGAGAGGAAAGTGCACAAGCAAAAGTTATGATCATTAATGCAATCCAGCAAGAGGTCTTTCTTAAGGAGATAGAACATCTTATCAAAGGGGATCAAATCCCAAGACAAAGCCTTCTTGTGAAGTTGTCTCCATTTCTGGACCAAGATGGACTTCTAAGAGTTGGGGGTCGCACATCCACAACAGACATGTGCTTTGATGATAAACATCATTTGATTATTCCAAAGACTAACACATCCACACTGTTGGTGAGACATTATCATGATCAAGTTGCACATCAGGGACGCCACTTTACAGAAGGTGCCTTGAGATCAGCTGGATTATGGCTAATTGAGTGAAAGAAACTTGTTTCTACTGTTATACACAAATGCGTCACTTGCAAAAGACTTAGAGGTAAACTAGAGGAACAGAAGATGTCAGAGTTGCCAGCAGACAGACTGTCATTGTAACCACCTTTCACACATGTTGGAGTGGACGTCTTTGGCCCATGGACTGTGACCTCTTGAAGAACGAGAGGAGGCCATGCTGAGAGCAAGCAGTGGGCAGCCATGTTTACCTGTTTGAGCACCAGGGCAGTGCATATTGAGGTCCTGGAAACCATGACTACAGCAAGCTTTATCAATGGTCTCAGACTGTTCACTGTGATCAGAGGACCCATATAAACACTCGGGGGAACAGATTTTATTGGGGCATGTAAGGAACTAAACTTCAACACAGAAGATTCTGATCTGAAGACACACCTCCATGACAGCAAATGTACCTGGGTCTTAAATTCTCCTCACTCTTCCCACAAGGGTGGGGCGTGGGAGAGGATGATAGGCATCGCTCGATGCATTCTGGATGCTCTTCTCCTCAAAACCAGCACATCACACCTGACACATGAGGTGCTCACTACTTTACCGCCATCATGAACTCAAGACCATTAGTTCCAGTACCTTCTGACCCAGAAGTTCCAGAAGTTCTTACTCTGTCGACGTTGTGGACACAAAAAGCAGAAACTCTGTCTGCACCTGAAGGTGACTTTGATGTAAACAACCTCTATATAAATCACTGGAAAAAGGTTCAAGGCCTTGCCAACACCTTTTGGAAGAGGTGGAGACAAGAATACTTGGTATCGCTTCAACCGAGGAAAAAGTGGCACACTGACACACACAATCTGCAAGGAGGAGATGTTGTCCTCCTAAAAGATTCACAGGTTGGAAGAACTGAGTGGCCTACTGGACTGATTGTTAAGAGTGTACCCAGTCGAGATGGAAGAGTACGCAAGGTAGAAATTGGTGGTTAAACAAGGGACTCCTAAGGTGTATTTGCGACCTATCTCAGAGGTCATCTTACTTTTCCCTAAAGACAATGTATAGTGGTATAAAGTATGATACCAGGCAGGGAGTGTGCTGCCCCCTTTGGACTTGCATGTCTTCACCTGAGGGTGGCAGTATTGTGAGGAGATTAGTATTATGACAAGTAGAGCAAGTTGAGAAAAAAGGGAAAAGTAGTAGTCATCTGCAGCCTTACATCAGCAGTTTTCGTTTTAAGAGTGAGGATAACATATGCCTGTGAGTACAATATACAATACAACACACGTTGTTGTTGTTGTCACTAATGTTTATGTAAGGTGACGATTCTTTATGTTCCGCCATTATGATGATGCTAATTTGTTAGCATTGCATATGGAGTTTTCCATTATACGTTACCATTAAGCTAGCTGACTTTACTATTTGTTGTTATAATGAAAGTGTTAAATGCTGTTTCAAACTGTGTTGAACATCCTTTGGTAGTGAGAAGTGTAATGGTATGATATTTAAATTTCTTTTGTTGTATGTATTTCAGTTTTACAGTCAGCTGGGAGTAAACAAATAAACCCTTAAAGAAAGGAAACTTTGCCTCTCATTGGAGAACTGTTCGCTATCTGCCAAACTACACACAGCACGTTTAGGGAGGGCACAATAATGAATTTTCTTTCAAATACATGACTGTGTATGTCATTAAATATTCTGGAAAACCAACAGATGCAACTAAACCAGAAGAGATTTACTGTAAATAATAGCTTTGTGCTCAGTGTTGCTGTTCTCTGGTTGAAACAGAGTCAGTGTTTGATACCAAACCCAGATACGAAACAGTTTTCAATTTAAGCCATTATTTGACTGAAACTAGTTTACTTTGCACTTGACCTTTTCCTTCAGGCGCTGGGTGCTGCAGCAGATCTTTCAGTTCTCTGCTCTGGGCCACAGCAGGAAGCAGCAGGGTGAAGCAGTGCAAGCTGATGGAGAGAGGAGTCAGCAGCTCAGTGAACATCTGGCCAGGACACTCCACGAAGAGATGAAGGTGTGCTCTGATGCCGCCAGCCGTTATCCCAGCAACTACAACGCCTGGTCCCACCGCATCTGGGTGCTACAGCACATGACCAAGGGCAATGTGAAGGTAGGATGCACTGTAATGTAGGTAAGAGGTGCTTCAATTTATTAATCTATTTGTTAGAGATTCAGTTAGGATACAGTGATGTGCACAGGTGATGCCTCACCTATCCATGTTGTTCTGATGCGTGTCTGGCTGCTGAAGATAGCAAAAAGTGTATCTCATGTTTATGTATTTATTTATTTATTTACTTTTATTCAACTAGCAAGTTTTTTCTTGATTAGAAATGACACGGGCACCTCCCGGAAGATAACAAGATGATGTACAAGAGGTGTCATTGTGGAAGAAAAATATTTCTCAGCTTTTATTTACATTTGAACAAAAATGTAATAAAATAGGTATCCTTACCTATCGCGGTAGATGCACTCCAGAGACCCCCACGATAGGTTAGAATCCGCGAAGTAGCGGCAGTATTTTAAGGCTTTATAAACCCTTCCCACACTCCAATAAACCTTTCCCTCTCTATTATTAACCTTTCCCACACTTGTATAAACACTTCATATGCTCTTAAACACTTTCTGCAATCAATGTGTAGTGGACAAGGAGAGATGCTGAATTTATGGGCACAGAGTGGAAAAACAAACTGACCAGTGCTATGGTCAGTGAGCCAATCGGCGTCCACGATACAGAACGCAGTGTTGTGATTGGTCGCCTTCCATTCCATCAGCCAATAGTGTGCCGTGTACAATGTCACTTTGGCAAACTTGCAGGAGGGTTATGGCGTATAGTACTATGTTTGCATTGTGTACAGTACGGTATTCATCCGCTGATGAAAAATACGTGTACATACTGTATGTACTTTTTTTTATTTAAAATCTTGCAATATAACGAAAACTCTGCAACACAGAATTAAATAATTTAAAAAAAACAAGATACAGTGAAGCGCGGTAAGTTAACCGCGATATAATGAGGGATCACTGTACATTTATATGCATGTATAGACAGACAGACAGACAGATTTACTTTATTGATCCCAAACTGGGAAATTAGTGTGTGGCAACAGCAGGGCTTGGAAACAATATTTAAAAACAAACAATATAAAACAGAAAAATATTACTATTAACAATATCAGAAAAATAAAAAAGCAATATAAAAATAGTACATACAACAAATAATTAGGACTAGTGATAAATAACCTATAGTAGTATACAGAATTTGATTATACTGCTGTTATGGTCCCTAAAGCAGGGGTAGGCAGCCAGGGCTAGTCTTCACGCCGCAGCTCTGTCTAGGGCAGGGGTCACCAACCTTTTTGAAACCAAGAGCTACTTCTTGGGTACTGATTAATGCTAAGGGCTACCAGTTTGATACACACTTAAATAAATTGCCAGAAATAGCCAATTTGCTCAATTTACCTTTAACTCTATGTTATTATTAATAATTAATTATATTTATCTTTGTGGAAACACTGATCATCTTAATGATTTCTCACAATAAATATATATAGAAACAGATAAATATCAATATTCAACACTTTACTTTTATATTTTCTATAAGTGCACATTTTTCAAATTGAACATTTTCAAACGATCATTTCTAAGACAGTCTTGTGAAATCACAATATCCCATTTTAACTAGCTAGCCACTAACATTTTTTTTAACAAATCATGAATTACTTTGCACCATGTTTGTACAAATAATAACTCATGTAAAATACAAAAGTCAACTCTCAAATTTTTAAATAAATCAGGTCACATTTTGAACTGGACACCAAATCTGATATCTGTTTCTTTGTCAGTTAGTGGGAAGCCTGGCATTGCATGCTGTCAACTAGTGTGTTGTACTCTGGTGTGTAACTTGACACTGCAACTCTGAGTGAGTCTTGCAGATGTGCATCAGTGAGGCGTGTTCTGTGTTTGTTCTTGATGAAGTTTATGTCAGAAAAGGCTGATTGACAAAGATAAGTTGAACCAAACAGGCTTGCAACCTTCATAGCTGCTGCGCAGTGCGCTGCCCGGTGGGTAGTTGGCATGGTAGCTTGTGTGACACGTAGTGAAATGTCTCTCCACATTGTGCCGCTTTGCTATTGCCACAGTTGCCCCGCAAATGAAACACACGCAGGATCCTTTCACATCGGTAAAAAAAAAAAAACTCTACCTCCCATTCGTCGTGAAAATGATAGGTTTTCTTTCTTTTTTCTGACATTTTTTGGGGTAACTCTTCTCCTCATATTCGCTGCGTCCGCTAACGTTAGCTTGTTTGTAAGAGCGCAACAAACGCTACGTTTTGGTCATGCGCACAATACTGACCTCTGAACTATACTAGGTCAGAGTTCATTTATATTAAACACAAAAAACACTTTACATTTTAAGTGTTTATATATATATTGTCATTTGTAAGTTACATGTAAGTGTGATTTAAACAAGAATAGCTAAATAAATAAATAAAATTTAAAAAATAGAGGATGCTCACTGGTAATCGCTGCTATTTGAGCTATTTTTAGAACAGGCCAGCGGCGACTCATCTGGTCCTTACGGGCGACCTGGTGCCTGCGGGCACCGCGTTGGTGACCCGTGGTCTAGGGGGTCCATGCTGGTGAGGCCGCACACTTTAATGTGCTTTTTAACACACTACAACCAAGATTTCCATGGTCTACCATGACCTCTGTTGCCTGGCAACTGCAATTTGGTGATGGTGCTCGTTCAGCGTGCCCATACCACTGGAGTCGGTGTGACCGCAGCACTGAGGCTGGGGTCCTACTGGGCTGGAGTCCAATCCCTGGAGATCTAAGGCATTGGGGGCCAAAGTTTCACTCCCATGAAGCCTGGCTGCTCGTACGCAGGAGTTAAACACCTTGCCACAGGTTTTGAAGGGTAAGTGCTTGGAAGTTAGGATGGGCAAGAGCTTCTTAAATTTTCCCCAGGCAATGCAGCATCTGGTAGTAGCAGCAAGCTCACATCCACCACCAGCACAGCGCCTGTCCCCAAGGTAATAGAAGCTGGCTTCCACGTCCAGCACCACTTTGTCACTGTGATTTATGTTATAGGGCCACCATCCAGTAGCTTGGCTTCACCTTCGGACAGATGTAGTTCTGCACGGCTAGCAAGCTGCCTCTTATGCCGCAGCAATTCGTGTGGACCCAGAACTCACATTCAGTGCATTTGATTGCGTTAACAGCAACACCAGAGGCCCGCTCCAGATCAACGAAGGCAAAATGGAGAGGTTTATTTGCACCAATAAACTTCTCTTGTAGCTGTTGCACGATGAAGATGGAATCGGTGGTGTCTCTGCCCGGCACAAAGGCAAACTGAAGATTGTCAATGCACACCATCTTACGGATAGGCGAGTCCAACACACGTTCCAGTAACTTCATGACATGGTCCGTGAGCTTTAGACCCCGATAATTGCCCTGGTCTAAGGCCTCACCTTTCCTCTTGTAGAGGTTGAGGATGAACCTCTTCTCCCACTCACTGGGCACAGTTCCATTACTGAAAACCGCTTTGGCCAGTTGCCTAGTCAACTCGATACCCTCCTCGTCCGCAGCTTTTAGCATCATGGCGTTGATGCCAGAAGGGCCCACAGACTTACCAAACCTCATTTTGCCCAGTGCCTTGCTAATCATCTCAGTAGTGATAGGCGGGGAAGGTGCTACAACAGGAGCAGCCTCAGGAATTTCAACCATTGGTCACTCAAATTCCACATTCAGGAGCCTGTTGTAGTGTTTGACTCAGGCCTTCATCTTGTCCTCGTCGTTGAGTTCATCTGTGTCGTTTTGTACACACTTTTCACCTACAACATCTTGGTTAGAACGCTCCATTTGCTTGGCAATGCGGTACACATCTTCTCCATGAGAGTCAGCAAATGTCTCTTTCTCAGCTTCAGATGTGGCCAGCCAGACAGCGTGCTTCGCGAGGAGTTTGGCTTTGTTGCATGCAGACCTTAGCCTCAGCAGTTTTACCTGTGGACGTGCCTGACAGTGGCAACGCAATAATGAAGACTCGACTTCATTATTATTAATCGCCGCTAAATAAACAAGCATATCGGCCGTTGCTGATTTAAATAATTTTGTAAAAAAAAAAAAACGCAGATTAATCGGCTGGCCGATATATCGGTCGATCTCTAGTCTGTTGGCTGCTGGGAGGGCGAGGGCAGTCGGCTTCTTGGAGACTGAAAGCAGGCAGGACGATTTCCACAGAAACGGGTCCTTTTTCTGGCTCAGGTTGTATAGTCAGTACAGGAGCAAAGTGGCTGGCACAGGTCTTCAGGATCCTGGGGGTGATCAGGGCCTGCAGTCTTTTGCTGGTTGAGTTTTTCCAGCTGCCTCTTCGCCTGGCCTGTGGTCACTATTGGGCAGGGGATGGTGCTGTTGTCTTCAGAGGAGGAGGAGGATGGGCAGATAGAGCGGTGCTTTACAACAGAAAGCCATGGGTAGGGTGTGAGTGTATGGGGGGCTGCAGGTGATGGAGGAACGACAGGAGGGGAGCCAAACCTGTCCAAAAATAGGTGAACTGGTTTGCTTTGTCCAGGCTCCCTGATGTCTGCCTGTCCTTACCCTTCATTCTTGTGATATTCCTCATTCCCGTCCACACATCCCTCACACTGTTCTGCTGTAGTTGTGCCTCCAGCTTCTTCCTGTAGGTGTTCTTGCATGTCGTCAGCATCTCTCTGAGTTCATGCTGCACTCTCCACTGCTCCTCTCTGTCTCCAGACCTGTAGGCCCTCTTCTTCTTGTTCAGCAGCGCCTTCAGGTCACTAGTAATCCAGGGCTTGTTGTTGGGGAAGCAGCGCACAGTCCGTGCTGGCATTGCGGTGTCACAGAATTTAATGTACTCTGTGATGCAGTCGATCATGTCGTTGATGTCCTCCCCATGTGGATCGCAGAGAACATCCCAGTTTGTTGTCTCAAAGCAGTCCTGAAGTGCATCGGCACCCTCCTGTGTCCACCTCCTCACTGTCCTGGTGTGCACAGGCTGCCTTCTCACAAGAGGACCATACTTAACCGAGTCAACCTAACCAAGTTGTAATATGATCTACCCAGTGGGGGGACGGCAGAGACGTCATATGCGTCAATGGCATTAGCATACAGGAGATCCTGTGCGTTAGTGTCTCTGGTGGGGCAGTCGACATATTGGTGAAAGTTATTGAATGTTTTGTTAAGTGAGGCAGGGTTAAAATCTCCTGTAATCTCCATAAATGCATCCGGGTGTTCCCTCTGTAGTTTGGCCGCAGTGGAGCTGATGATGTCAAAGTAATTATTACTCTGTGTTAATAAATTCTATTATAGTTCACTTAGTTTGTGATTATTGTGTGTTTATTTGGAATACTTGCTGGATTACCACAGTCAGTGCTTGATTTCACACCTTCTATTCTTAACAGTATAGAAGTCAGGCCGGCTTAACAGTATTTTGACTGTTACCACGATGTGTTATATACTGTATGTCAGGGTATGAACATCAAGCCAAACTCGGTTTCACAAGCCAGGATCCAAGCTTCTTGCTCCTTTATTACAGTCTTCTTAGACAGATATAATTCACCATTGTTGGGGAAGACCACAACATGTATTAAACACAACTCACGTGGATACCAACTATGTTGGGACAAAGGAGGATCAGTTTGGTTATTAGCTAGTTTGTATTAATAATTATCAAAGACAATCATTAAATTTGGAAATGTTTACTTTAAATAGTAACCTCGGGCCACCACCCTGCCACCAGGGACCAGTAACCAATTTGAATTTAAAATAACAGGCTCAAAATTTAAATGGAAGGAGTGAAACCAAACCATGTTAATCCAGCTGGCATTACACATATACACACACAATAATCACAGGCAATGATCATGTGAACTGTAATAGAATTTATTGATACCCAGCAAAATTATCTCAAGATAACATCACCTTGTATCAAATAATCATTACCGTTGAACTATAACTACACAAGCATTAACTAGGGACTACTTCTAGGCAAAACATCAGCAACACAGTGGGTATATACAGGCATATGAGGGGAAATGCGGATATGTATGTATATATATGTATGTGTGTGAGTATATGTGACAATATGGATGTGTATCTGTGTGGGTGTGGTTATATGTTTGTGTGTTGATGTGTGTAGGTATAAGTATGGCGCTGAAGCCATGTGGGTGGTGTGTCCTGGAGAGCTCAGCTGGTTGGTCTGATGTGGTGACATCTACACCCAAACCAGGAGGGAGGCGGAGTTACGTGGTGTCATACTCGCCAACGCTAAGAGGGAGGCGGAGTTACATGGTGACATACTCGCCGACCCTAAGAGGGAGGCGGTGTTATGTGGTGTGCACAGAGATCAGAGAGGGAGTGCGTGTTCCTTGAGAGCCACGTGTAATGGTGGTGATCTCTCTCTTTCTCTAACAGAGCAATTATTCCACTATCACACTTTATGGCAGCTTCTGCGTTCGTGGAGTGTGATGTAGGTGAGGTGTGTGTGTAATAAACAAAAAAACAAGGAAAGAGAGAAAGAAGAAATAACCCCAAAAAATCTCTACAGTTAATAATCACAGGATATCCAACAATAGATGAGCCAGCACACTGGAGTCTGTCTGGTCCTGCATTGGTCCTTTAACTAGATGTCTGAGTTTATTAACTAATCGCAGTAGGCGAATTACAGTCATGCAATACCACAGTATTATAGCGCAATCACAGTTAATACATCACAGTTTCTTATACTGTGAGGCAACACACTTTGCAAACTAATCTCTGCCCAGACATAAGCCTCTTACTTTACGTTTCTCCAATCCGTCTGAGTTCTGAATTTCCCGCTCTGAGCGTTTACAGCACGTCTGGCTCACCTGCATGATGTCATCAGAGCCCCAGGCGGGACCGCTGGCCTTTGGCCAATGGTCAGTCTGGATTTTAATCCAGGGTCTCCACCCTACTGTAAATCATGGGGGCAGTCCTGGTTCAGTTTTATTACCTGCAAATCTGGTTGAAACTGGAAAAAGGTGGCCTGAACGCCACGTGTTTTCAGCTCTCGTGCTTAGATTGTGAGTTTTACTTCTCATGATCTCATGTTTAGGTCACAGTTTCATGTCTCTTATATCTCACATGGTGTTTGATCCCAACACCATTGTGGCTTGAAAAGGTCGAGTGAAAATCTGTCCTATGGACAGATACTCCAGTCTCTGCTGTGCAACTTTGCAGCTCCTTTAGCGTTACCTTTGGTCTCTGTGCTGCCTCTGTAGTGTGTAATTAATAGATAATACCTGTGTTTTTTTTTTACAATTTTACATCTGATAATCCTTATAAACTCTCAAAACAGTATTTACGACTAACATTATTATTGTTATTATTGTTAATAATATAGAGGAAAATGTAAATTCTTTCAACTTTAAAAATTAGCAGTACGCATAAGTATATCTAAATCCACAAAGGTATATTTAGGCTTTTTGTTTCTTTTGCAGACAGATTATCTGGTCAACAAAAGTCTCACAACTATAAATGGTCCATATGACAGAAGCACTGGCAGAGCAAACGTGAATAAATTAGAAACATGCAAACTGTCTACCCTCAATAGCGATTTGATTAACTGATTTGATAAATTATTAAATCCTCATACACAGAAGCAATCTATAACACATTCCTTATGGCTTTGGTTTAAGGTCGTCATAAAAGAGCTAGCTTTCATCACTGTTTCCTGATTCAGGTCAGATTCAGTTCAGAAACTTAATTAATTTACACTCGACAAAAAATAATGTTGCAACACTTCTGTCCTTGTTTTTAGCACCCCTTCATTGATTGACACTTAGGAGAAAATCGGTTTTAGACGATTGTCATTGCTTTAGATTTGTTTTTAGGGCTGCAACTAACGATTATTTTTGTAGTCGACTAATCTATAATCTAATTTTTCGATTAGTCAACGATTATCGATTATTTATTTGCTACGTTTCCCGTTTTTAACAAAGTTGGGTATTAATTGGATTTCATTAAAAAGCAGTGTATCTTTATGTGTATTGAGCTTTGTGAAGTATTAGAGGCAATGTGTCCACTAGTGATGCATATAATAGTATTGTAGCGATCCTGCACTAATGTTCAGTGTTATTGTGAGAGTTCTGTGATGTCCCACAATCTGTGAATGCGTCTGGTTGGTGGAGAGAGCCGTGTGTAATAAATAAGGAAGTTTTGTTGTTCTGTTGTTGTTGGCGTGGTTGCGGCCGACAGTGACCAGGTTGTATTTGAGAAACGTTACCAATAAAGAGGGCTGCTGTACAACTCCTCGTCTTCCTGATACGTCCGGTCGGACGTTACAGTATCATAGTAAAGACGCATATTTTTTTCAAATGGGGCTTAACCGGAGGTTTCAGTCACTGAAAATGACGTTAACGTTACTTTGAAAAACTCCGGGTGTTCCTCAGACACGTGAAAAGGTAAACACAGTTTTAGCACCGTAACATGACGGTCGTCGGCGGCTCCCGATATTGCACTTGACGTGTTTATTTTCTTTATTTTCCCGACAATACTCCCAGACTTTAGACATTCGCAGTCTCGCGCTAGCATCACTATGCACCTCTGCTTCAGCCATCGTTGCTACTGCATCGACTTTGCTATTGCTATTGAACTTCTTCAGTGTTTAGTTCAATATGGGCGCAGATGGTGCAGGCTATTGCCCCTTACGTTTCGGGTGATGCATTGCAACTTTATTTGCATGTATTCTAATGAATTGAATGGCGTTCATCATGTTGCTTAAAATAATATACGACTAGACGACCACAAAATTTCTGGTCGACCATATTTAATAGTCGACGTCGTCGACGACGGCGACTAATCGTTGCAGCCCTATTTGTTTTGAAAACAATCTGGGAAGGGAGTTCATATGACTGATCTAACGTGGAAGAGATGTAACGACATTGTTAATATTTCAGCCATCGTTGCTACTGCATCGACTTTGCTATTGCTATTGAACTTCTTCAGTGTTTAGTTCAATATGGGCGCAGATGGTGCAGGCTATTGCCCCTTACGTTTCGGGTGATGCATTGCAACTTTATTTGCATGTATTCTAATGAATTGAATGGCGTTCATCATGTTGCTTAAAATAATATACGACTAGACGACCACAAAATTTCTGGTCGAACATATTTAATAGTCGACTAATCGTTGCAGCCCTATTTGTTTTGAAAACAATCTGGGAAGGGAGTTCATATGACTGATCTAACGTGGAAGAGATGTAACGACATTGTTAATATGGCAGTTTTGACAGTTATTATGATTAATAAAAAATAGTAACACTATTGTGATACTCAGGTCTGCAATGAGAAAATGCTTTTATGAAATATAGTCAATGTATTATTCAATCCATTACTTGTTCCCATCCAGATTCCATACTTTGTGTGCAGAGGTCAAGGTCATGCAACTGGGATCGTTAGATGTTGAGTGATGAACTAAAGTATTTAGTTTTTTAGCATATTTTGACCAACAAGTATGCTTTTAACGCAGTTATTCTCCTAAACAGGTGTTTAATTTTCTCAATGTTAGTGTTCTCTTCTTCAAAGACACTTGTGCTAACTGCCATGTTTTTGACAGGTTTTCCTGGATGAGCTTTCTTCTATGCGCCTGTGGGTGTCCATGCATGTTTCTGACCACAGCGGCTTTCACTACCGCCAATTCCTGCTGAAGGAGCTGATCACTGAGCTCTCCCTGACAGCAGCTTCCACCACCACCAACTGTTCTCCTCAGCACCAGTCTAACACAGTCTCCAGCAACAGTTCCTATCATCACAGCCATTCTCAAGCTAACGGAGAGCTGTCAGAGGCAGTACATGATGAAGAGGGAAAGCTTAACGTCACTACAGTCCTTCAGCTTGTCCACCAGGAGATGGAGCTGTGTTCAGACCTGATCAAGTCCTTCCCTGGTCATGAGACACTCTGGAGTCACAGGTGAGACTACACGGATAATCATAATACGTGACAATTACATTTATATCGAATTATGAGACTATGGTTTTCATTACACCGTAAATATCAATGTTGGAAATTGAACTTGTGCTCTTTGCTTGGCTTTCACAGTGGGTGTATTCATATGCTAAGCTGTGTGTGTGTGTGTGTGTGTGTGGGTGTGTCGCAACCAAAATACGACGCAAGTCGGAACATACATTCATTGTGCCATTGTGCATACATTGTGCCGCTAGATGTCGCTATAACACCACCCTACAATAAGAGTTTACTATGGTGAATTGCCTTTTGTCACTGCAGGGGTTGATATCGCTAGTGTAATGAGCATTTCCTTTAGATTTCTGATTTTAACCGTGTCGACCCTGTGTTGTGAATAAACCTACGGTATTGCCACGATCCCGAACCCATCTGTGTCCATGTGCATCTCCTTACCGGCTGACGCTGCACCCCTCCCCCCGCCAGCCGGCTGGTCATTTCACATAAGTAAATACAGCTGTGGAGGTGCTGGAGAGCCGGCAGGCGTGCTGAGAGACAGAGAGAGCGCTCACCAACTAGTTCCCATGCGAAGTCTGTATGTATTTACGGGGCAAACCACTTAAGCCGAAACAAGGAAGTTCACGGGAGATGTGTCGTAACCACGAAAACAATGTAATTCGCGACCATCATAACTCGAGGACCCCCTGTAGGTTGGTTTCAACAAGATTGACGTCAAAATAACGTCAAATTATTTCCAAGATATGCAGAAAAACTGTTGCAGCGAAGAGCAGCTCAAAGACCAGTTTGCTCATTTTTGTACAGTGTTTATCTGTGTCATGTCATAGTAGTGGCACTGTGGGTCGGTAACCTAGCAACGCTACGGGGACATGACAAAACAATCATCAGACTTCTAGGGGTGTAAGATATGGGCAAAAAAAAATCTCAGTTATTTTAAATATTATTCATTAACAATAATCTGATGATATAATGTGAAATTTCTTTTTTTTTTTTACAAAAAATGCTGTTAAAACTCTTCTTGCTCACTGGGACATCTATGGATGGACAGAATGTTTCAGAACAACAGCTCTTGTTTATTTTCTGTAAACTTAGGCGTCCACAATAGTCCGCATCACGGTAACGGAATTAAAATGATCGTCTATCCATACACATCCGCCAGCAAAGCCTTCCTCCTCTATACAAAGAAACGGGAAACTGCCTGAGACTCTGGTCACACGTGACCGTTCATGCATATGACGCATGCTCGAGCAAATATAAACAAGAAAGTGGACATGACCAACATCATGTGATACACTATTTTGGACTAGACCCGCCCACCCGGCCACTGGTTAGGAAACAAACTCTTGCGCTGACTTTTTTTTGCCGAATGCATTACGCAGGCAGGACCAAAGCGAAAGGGATGGGTGTTTGACAATGTGATTGGGCCAGCCGAGTGTCAATCAGGCCACTGATCTACTGGTTTTATGGGCTGGTCAGACCAATATATACGAGTATATACAATATATACCAATATGTGTCGAGACTGTCGGCCCAAATAGCACGTCGGCTCCACCGGGAAAATGCCCGTATGCCCGGTGGATGGGTCTGGTGCCCAATGGCCAGTCCGTCCCTGCTGACGCGGTCTAATCAGGATGGCAGCTTTTCCATTTTCAACCATCCACACACAGACGTAACGCAACCACTATCAAATGATTCTGAGGGAGTTGGCGTCACCAAATCTTTCCCACTTTAGGATTAGTGTGTATGAACAGTGCTTCCGCAACAGAATTGTTTCGGTTTCATTTGAAACCGCACTAATGTGGACGCCGCCTCAAGCATTCAAGAGACTCCCAATTACATTCCAATTTAGAGGGTAAATGGGTAAACATTCAGGTTCTCTGCTCTGAGTTCAATTGTGCAGCACAAAACAGTGTTTCCCATATATTCATAGAGGTGCACTATAAGCATATGGTATATGCATATATGGGCTTGTCCTACTTTGGTCTTATCTACAATTAAATATCTACTCAAGTCGCTGTTGTTCTTTAAACATGAATGAGTTTCTATACTCAGCACTGCACAATCGCACACACATGTATGCACTGCAGTCAGGAGCAATTTGGTTGGTTTTGGTTTGTTTTATCATGCACAAGGGATCGAACTATCGACCCTCTCGTTAGTGGACAATCCTCTTGACCTCTCTGATCTAGGAAAATTGCTGCTTTGGGATCAATACCAATTGTCTGGGTAATGAAGGAAATGACCTTATGGATTTGTCATAAATGTGTTAAGTTGTTGCTGACAATGCTGTCAATGCAAACAATGGAAAAAGGAAAGCTGTCAGAGATGAGTAATGATGTCAAGTTGTGGTAAGAAGCAACTTCAGCTTGATAGAAAATGTGGCATAATGTTCTATAGCTCTTTGCAAACATCATCTTCAGAAAATGTCTGATAAATTCAGCCCAGACATTGTATGTGTGCAGTACATTATGATAATTTAATGCTGAATACATGTTTTCACCACATCTAGGCGGCATGTCTTTTTCTTGTGGCATCAGTGGAGGAGGGATCATCAGTACCACTGCAGGAGCAATGGAGGCAGTGAGTTGGCCCACATTGATGACAGTGACCCAGGCCTGCCAGAGGTCAGCATTCAAAGCTTTGTCGGTCAGGTTGAGAGTGTGACCGGACAGAGTCTTGTCAGTGAGCCTATGGAGTTAGACAGTGTGTCCCTACCTGACCCACGTGACAGCAAGCGGCTAAAGAGAGGCACCCTGTTACCTGCCTCCCGAAGCCTGCCCTCTGAGCACACGTTTCTAGGTGGTATCTTGGACAGGTGCTCAAACCCTGAGCAAAGACGATTCGCACTGGGTTATAAAAAGTGGTTAGACACTTTCATTGGTCAACAGCCATGAGACAGAAAGAGAGAACGGAAAGCTGCATCCATTTTTAACATTAAAGTTGCCTTTAGAAAAAGATTAAGGTTCAGCTTACCCACCGTAGTGCTGACAGTAACAATTAGTACTTCAGCTGCAGTGAAAACTTAAGAACGCGACTCACTTGGCAGCCTAGATACTGACCTACCCCCTTGACAGTAATCAGAGAGGATGGGAATGGGATGTTACACATCTGGATTGTCTTATGCTTCATCTGAGCCAGTGCTTCAGAATGGAAATCAGCACATCTAAAATATGTTGGTTCTGTTAGCAGATTCTGCTCGGATTTCAGGATTCTCAAAACCTCAGGACAAATTTCGATCACCGGGTGATCTATATATCTTCCTTTCTGTTTAAATATCCAGCAAAGAAATTATTTGACGCTGCCACAGGTTAAGGAACAATGTTTTTGCAAAGGTGAGAGCTTAGCAGAATTTGCACAGAGTCTGACTTATTACAACTCCTGCTTGTTGAAGCCAGTTGAATGAAATGTCAATAGCCAATAATAAATAAATAAGAAATTTGCAATAATAAATAAATGCGACCCAATAATTATTCCATTATTTAAGTTTATGTAACTATGTTTTTCCTTTTTCTCATTTTCACTGTAACACTTTTTTCAGATTCTTTTCAAATGATAAGGGGAAAGTTGAGGAGTTAGGGATTACTGTGACACACAAAAATTGACAAAAGTGTGAGATTTCTTGCATGCTAATTGAGGTTTAATTGTTTGTACACCTGTATTTATTCCTCTGTTTATTTTATCTGCTTTGGATTTTAATAATATTTTTATTTTATGTATAAGTCTATTTAGACTTAATTAAACATAAGGAATGAATATGATTTTGATTAAATACCAAATGAAAATAAAATACTTTTCATCTCCACATTCATTTCTCAAGCCACACTATATTTTAGGTTTTTCTTAGATTCTGAAGGCAAGAACATTTGTTAATCCTATAAATGTATTTTTATATTTTATTCTGTTGATCCTTGGTTGCTGCTCCCGGTTCATTTCTGCCTACTGCCTATTCTGAGAATAGAGCCGAGGTAATTAACTATGCAATTTTATACTAAATTATATTAATTCTCTCTAATTAATCTAATTAATATGGCTGATCAGTGTATTGTATTACTGTCTGGATACGCAGAAATAACTTTAACTTTTAACAGGTCAAATGTTACATCTTTGTGTTATGGAATATGTGTAGCACTACTTGGGAAGTTGTAGCATTCTATCCATGATGGGGTATTAACATCCGATAGCAACCTTGAATAAAAAGTCTACCTATGCAGAAATGTTTTTAATGGTTCAGTAAACAGTGTTGTATCTTAATTTTTTCCTTATTGTCAGTAAGCTTCGATGCTGGGTATGCCTGTAATGAGTAAACCATGGAAACTGAGAATACTTGCTTGAGATATTGAAATGTTTTCTCTTGAAGAGACAAATGAACTGATCATCACTAGTAAATGAGCTTTCTTTGGCTCTGTCCTATATTAGCACCTCTTTTATTGGATTACAGTACTTTTTCATTGTCAAACTATATAAATAAATCATGTCCTTGTATTTTTTAAATTCATATTTAAGTTACTGTCCTGACAGCTATGTTGGGGAAACACAATAATCATGAGACAGGAGAGCCAGCTCCCTTTAAAAAAAAAAAAAATATTTTGGGGAGGTGGTGGCGAAGAGGCTTTAGCGTCGGGCTTTGGACCAAGAGGCTTTGGACCCAGAGGTCGCCGGTTCGATTCCCAGCTCGGCCGAAAATTTGGGTGATGCGCCACCATCCTGGACCAGGTCTAACAAGCCTGGGTACATGAGGTTGCCGGATTTGCCGGAAATCGGGAGAGGTGCCACCATCTGTCCACCACCTTGGGCCCTTGAGCAAGGCCCTTAACCCCCTGAACTTGCTCCCCGGGCGCTCCAGAGCCTTCTGCTCTGCATGTGCATGTCAAATAGTTGGTACTAACTGTATGTTGTGTACAAAATGCATGTGTAGATAATTAATTTCCCCATGTGGGACGATTAAAGGTGTTCTTTTCTTTAGTCAGGACTGTCCACTTACATCTCAAGGAGAAAAGACATTCTGTTTTAGGTTAAAAAAAATTGCAGGTGGTTAAAGAGGAGAGACATATGCCATGGATGTCAACCTGGAGAAATGTTCACTCAACACAGAGGGGTTGCTTTCCTGAGCTACCTTCCCTGAAGACTCAACTCCTTTCAACACCACAAATCACATGAGCTTTAAGGAGACCCTAAAGAAATCAACCATGAAATAGAGGTGTCAGAGGATTAAACGACCTGATGACCAGCTTTATGACATAATGACTGCCTTGTCAAGTATATGACCACAGAGGTCAGTTACCCACATGAATCCACTCCTGAAGATAGACCATGCACTGAGATGCTTCACAGACTCAGAAACTTGGTAACTTTATCTGAAAGCTTCACTGGTCCTCCACACCTCCAACTGACATTTGCATCTCCCCTTAGCTGCTGTGTCCTAATAACATTTTGGAACAAAAATTCAAGATGCAAACTCTTCTAGATGTTTTTATAGGCCAACCCCACAACTATGCTAACAAGAGATTTCCTTATTTTATTCCAAGAATTTCACAGTTACCTTTCATTGAATAATAAAATGTTATGTGATTGTTTTAATTTTCCCACTGATTGGTACCTCATAAATAGAAATCCCCTCATCATTCCAGCATTTAGTAAGCATAAAAAAAATGAATCCGAAGTGGAAAAAAAAATTAGGACATGTCGTAAATAGTCCAACAGTGGACAATGAGGATGTGTCCTGTGATGATGTGACGGTGGCGGTGGGATGAAGGAGGGGCTGTGAGGCAGGCTAACACTCACAGACACGCTAGCAGCAAGGGGCAGATGCAGGTATTTGGGAGCGGTGGAACGGACGTCCAGACTGCGACAACATCACAGCTGTTAGCAGGTGGGTTCGCCTGTCGTTTGGTTCAGATACCGCTCAGTGTAAGCCGACACCAATAGCCTTGAAATACTGAGCTGTGGAGAATGAGCTGTCGCTGCTCGGTGTATTGTTTGTTTGAGGACTGTCTGCTAAATAAAGATAACGTTGCGGTTCAGAGGAAGTGCGATATTGGATCCAGATGGAAAAAAAAAACAATACTGGCTACATGTGTACCCATTCATGTTAGCCCCACCGGGCTAACATGAACGAGACAGCTCATGGAGGCCCAGTCCCACAATCACTGGCCTGGTTGCATGTTTTCTTGACAATCTCCTGGTCTTCTTTTCGCCAACCCACGAATCCATCTTCGCTTGCATCAGATTATATGTCACAAAACCCACTCATTTGATTGTGTACAAGTGGAAGAGTGAATAATCACAAGCAATATGGTTACAACATCAATAATGTACTTATGTAAATGAGAAGAAACAGAAATGTGCAGGTGAATTCAGTGAGTAACAAAGGTAATGGCAAAATGTTAAATATTTTGATTACCAAATGAGAACTGAAAATAAATACTATTCTAATTTGTACAATTGAGCAAAAATGTGAATTTGAAATTAAGCATAAGATATTTTATTGTCTATTATTGAGTGAATATTCTTGGCTGCTCTTTTGATTTCGCTCTGATGAACAAACTATCTAAAATGTAGTACAGAAAAAGTCAAGTAATTTCAGACTGTGTTGCCAAAGAGGCAAATGACTACCTGTCTTATGAGGTCAATCAGAAGGTCAATCAGAATGAAATATATGATATATTATTAATATTTTAATTCACAGACATTAGAGGGTTCAGTTCCTATTTCATATTATCATGCTGTTCTGAGCTGCTCTTACGGTAAGTATTAACACTGTCAGGATTTCTGTTGAGACTCAGATAACAGCAACAATAATAAATATAGCTGCAAGTGGTGATGATCAGGCCCAAGCCCCTCCGCTTCCGCCACCCATGACATTTCACCAACAAAGAATACAGTGACATGGAGAATGTTAATGAAATGACACTGTTGAGTTTACATACAAATAACCTGAATTAATCTGATGAACAACTGGCAACAACTTGGGACAAAAGAATCCCTCTATTGTCTGATGGTGTTGATATACCAGTTTGGGCAAGTGGATATCATTATAATCTTAATAATCAACATTTTGAAAAGTTTAACATCATTTAGCCACAGGATTGTGAATTTCTGGCACATTTCCTGCTCATCTGGTGAGTTTTACATTCATCATATCATAATTTCCATATTTTTCGATATATCATAAATTCCATCGCTGTTTAGCTAGCACTAAAATCTGTAAAATTTTGACGTTGTGTGTTCCAAATTTGACACCATTTTGATAAACCATGTAGGAGAAGTGTTCCAAAATTTATCATGTGTCAAAACGCATGTATTCTAAACCTTTTCTTTACTTGGCCAGCTGGTGGCACTATACCAAACAGGCATATTGGTTGTTCAGATCAGAATCAGAATCGTATATGTATATTGAAGTTGATGGCCACAGGCAGGAAGGATTTTCTGTGGCGCTCACTAGTGCATTTAGGAAGGGTCATCCGACTACTGAAAGTAGTACGATACACTGATTGGAAACAATCAGTGTATCGTACAGTGGGTGGTACTCATTGTCCAAGATGACTCTTAGTTTGAACAGTGTTGTCCTCTCCAACACGTTGCAGTACTCCACAGGGATGAGAGGCACAGGCTTAAAGCTTTTGAATTTTTGACACATTTCCAGTTTATGTGGCGAGATATTAGCATTCCTAATATCACCATTTCAACATATTACAGCATATCAAAAATCCCTTTAGAATTAATATCAGAAACATCTTGGCATCATCTAAAGGTATTAGAGCAAATTTTCTTTCAGGCGTTAGAGTCTAGATTTGTGGATAGGTCTTCTTCCCATTTGGAGGTTGGGAGCGATACTGTTTGATCGGTTTTGGACAACAGTTGGTTTATTTTGGAAAGCAGTTTGACAGGCGAGAGCTTCAAAAAATCTGCTGTCATTGATGGTGGCTCTGAGTTCAACTTGTTAAGGATGAACCTTGCCTGAATTATGGATTTTAGTTGATGGTATTCTAGAAATTAATTTTTGTTAATATCGTGTAGTGCAACTAGTTTGTCAAATGATATTAAGTTATTACCTTGAATAATATGCTCCAGGTGTTTTATCCCTTTATGGTACCACGATGTGAAGTTTATTGTTTTTTTATTGTTTGATTGTATAGTTCTTTTCCTTCAGCATGAGCTGCACGTATGGCCTTACAAAGTGTTCTGCTCTGCCTTCACTCTTTGACTTTAGCTGCTTAAACTTGGACACTGTCACAATGTTACATGAAGCCCCTGACTCTATCAACATGTCTACAGGTTGGTCATTTATTAATATGGACAGTGTTCCTTCAGCAGCACAATCGTTAACTGTAAACACATGGTCGTCTTCACTGTCACTGGGTCCTTGCTGTGTTACTGTGGTCGTGACTCTGTTTACTTTGTGTGTTCTCTTTGTCTTACACACCTTTGCAAAATGTCCTTCTTTTCCACAGTTACTACACTTTTTGTTCTTTGTTACTGTGCACTCACGGCTCATGTGTCCTGCACGTCCACACCTGTAACAGTTGATGCTGTGTTCATCACGTGGTGACTGATTTTGAGTTTTGGAGAGTCTGGGTCTCACATGTTTATCTCTGTCTTTGTAACGTTTCTTTTCCACAGCATTAACTGTTAATTTCTACGTCTTTTCTGCCTGGTAATCTGCTGTCTCCATCGCTCTTTCAATTTCTAGGAGCATTGGGAGTTTTAAGTCTTTTTCCTGCAGCAGCCGTCTGCGCAGCGTGTTTGACGAGCATTTGTCAATCACTTGATCACGTATGAAATAATCTCTGTTGTCCCCAAACTCACATGTAGCTGCTAGCCTACACACAAAATTGTCTGTGGACTCTCCTTGCATTTGTTCTGTTTGTCTAAAAACATGTCTTTCATAGAGGATATTTTTCTGCGGTGTAGAATAAACATTCAGCTTGTTTACTGCACCGTCGTAGTCAGCCTCGTCTGTTGCTCCGTCCATAGTGAAGAATATGTCTTGGACCTCAGCTCCTAGGTGTAACAACAAAGCTCTCTTCCGTGCATTGGCTTGAATTCCTGATGCCACTAAATAGAGTTTAAAACTATTTAGCCACTTTTGCCAGCGGATGCCGACATTAGCTGGGTCGCTCAAAACATCGAAAGAAGTTATGTTAACTCTGTTCACTTCTCCTCTTCCTCCTCGTGTGCGTGTGCTGCTGCAGCTTCCTCTCAGGAACGCCCCTAAACGCCCCTATGCATATTAATTAGGGGCGTTCCACCGACCATTTTTAGGCCAATATTGGTGTGACATGACCACTGCACAGGTGGCGCCACTTTTAGAACGGGTTGTGATATATAAAGGGAAACTGGCTTAGGGCGTGCAGGATAAGAGACGGAAGAAGAGAAACGTTGCTAACTCTTTTTTTTTAAAAAACATGTCCTGTTTGGCAGCTTAGGCACGCAGTATGACAGTTTCTGGGTGCCTTGTTGTGCCTCAACAGATTTGTTCTGCAAAGAGAGGGTGTGGTTCACTCTCGCTACCGAACTGACATTTTGGAAGGACAGAGAGAGGGTGAGAAGGTGAGAGAAAGATAGAGAGAGAGACACAGAGAGAGAGACACAGAGAGAGAGACAGAGTGGGGCCGGGGTTGGAGTGGGAGAAGAGACGACAACAACAACAAACATCACAAGAATAACAACAGTAATTACAACCGTGGTTATGCTGAAAGTCTTATAGCGAGATTTGGTACCTAGAGGGGGGAAAGAGAGCAGTAGCAACAGCAACAGTGACAGTGACATTTTTTACAACAATAACATGAGTTTACAGTCATTCCAGTGTTACATAGATGATGATTATAGAGTGGATACAGACTGAAGTAGACAGTACACAGATGTAGCAGGTATATATGTTCATGACAGGATAAATAAGTAAGTAATATTTGGGGTACAGTGTCTGTGTATGAGTGTGTTTGTGTGAGTATGTGCGTGTGTGCGTGGAGTTTGTCATTTGGATGTAGTCTGTAGTGGCTGATTGCTGATATGCGAAGGGAGACGGCCCCACCCCCCGGCCAGGGCAGAGCCCATATCGCCACCGCGCCCCACAACCCCCAGAGCACTTTGGGCCAGGGCCCCCGGGGACCCCACGAGCCCACCACGGCGAGACCAGTGAGAGAACGCGGGCACACAGCCCTCGCCCCAGCACGGGGCCATGGAGAACCACGGCCGGAGGCCCCCCAGCCAAGGCACCCGGCCACCCACACCAGCAATGACCAAGCCCGTGGGCCCAGTGCCCAGACAGCCAGAGACCCGCCCAGACCCCCCAGCAGGGAGACTACCACGCAGCGGCGAGACCGCACCCCTCCGACGGAGCAGGCCAGCCCCGCGGCATCCCCAGCGCAGCCCACACCCCCGGCCCTCGCTAGGGGGGACAGCGGCAGGCAGGCCCCCCACCCCCACGCCACGCGACGGGGCCCCAGGGGCCTCTTTCCCGAAGCCCCCCCTGGACGGGCGACCACAACCCGGCGGGCCACCAACGGTGGGCCCGCCCCGCCCAAGCGGGACCCGGAGCCCCCCCGACTCGGCCCCACGCGGGCAGGTCGACCACGCCCCCCCCCGAACCCACCCGCAGACCCCCCGCAGCAGCGACGTCGCCCCCCCCCCCAACCCCAGACCGCAAAGCCCCCCACCCGCCCCGCCGGGACCAGAGAGGAGCCAGCCAGGGTGGTCACGACCGCTACCCCCACCACACCCCCATCCAGTATGGTTGCATGTGGTAGTGTGGATATTTTTTCCTGTGTGATTTGTATGTCTATGGTGTGCTTTAAAATTGGGGGGAATAGCCTGGGTGCGAGCAACCCACCGCTTGCGGACGGTTGTCTACCCACTCCCCTGCCCCCCCAAGCCCTCAGTGTCTTAATGCGATTAAAATTGAGGGGCTGACCCCGTGGTCCAGTAGGCTGCCAGAGACCTGCAGCAACCCAAGCCCCCCCACTGCCAGCCCCGGAGCCCAGCGGCGGGGCCCCCCACCCCAGCATCCTTATGTGATAAAATTAATTATTGGGGACCAGGTCTGTTCAAATTCAGATAGCTGATCTTTTGCACAGGCAGACATTCTCTCCATGGAGATGTGATCTAGTAGAAGATTTTTGTATAGTGTTAAGTTCAAGTTCTATTTTGATTTCCAGTTCATGAATATTGCTTTCTTAGCGATGCTTAAGGCCGCAAGAAGCGTGTATGATCTATTTGTCTCCATATTGATGTTAGTGAGATCACCCAGAAGACACGGGGGGGACTGGTAGGGGGTTCCCTAGACATGCTGACAGGTCTTCACATATCCTCTGCCAAAAATTTCTGACTGGTGTACATAGCCAAACAGCATGCAGATAGGTATCTGGCCCATCTTGAACATCCTTTGTCCAGTGTAGTGTGTGCTATGCAGGGTTTTGTACTGGATAATTTGTAAGTTGCCGTTTTGTGTCATTCTAAAGGTGTTAAAGCAAATGTTTATCCAAAAGTTAGAGTGTAGTTTGATGGATAGGTCTTCTTCCCATTTGGAGGTTGGCAGCGAGACTATTTGATCTATTTTAGACAGTTGCCGGTTAATTCTGGAGAGCAGTTTAATGGGTGAAAGCTTCAGAAATTCTGTAATTATTGATGGTGGCATGTTAAGGTTGAACCTTGCCTGAATTATGGATTTCAGCTGGTGATATTCCAGAAATTTGTTTTTGCTGATGTTGTGTGATGCCACTAGTTTGTCAAATGAAATAAAGTTATTACCTTGGAGAATATGTTCCAAATACCTTATACCTTTATTGCACCAGGATGTATAGTTTATTGGTCTTTTATTTTGCAGAATGTCAGGGTTGTTCCAGATGGGCGTGAGCTTGCATGGGATATGTGAGGGAGACCCGTTTACTTTAAGGAATTCCCACCAAGCTGTCAGAGAGGTGCTGATGTTAATGCTTTTGTAGCAGCAGTGTCGACGGATAGTGGGACTAATAAATAATAGATCAGTAAGTTGGATGTCTTTGCAGAATGTTTGTTCAATATCTAACCATACTTGATCTAATGGACTTTGTTTAGTCCATTTTACAATATATTGCAGTCTATTAGCGAGGTAGTAGTGGTGGAAGTTTGGTAGTTCAAGGCCACCACGATCCTTAGTTTTTTGTAATGTTTTTAAACTGATACGTGGTGGTTTGGTTTTCCATAGAAATTTAGAAATATGGGAGTTTAACAATTTGAACCAGGACAGAGGAGGCTGGGTTGGAATCATTGAGAAGATATAGTTAATTTTGGGCAAGATCATCATTTTAACTGTTGCCTCTCTTCCCATTAGTGATATTGGCAGGGTCCTCCATCGACTGAGATCATCCTCTATTGCTCTGATGAGTGGAGTGTGATTCAAGCGCGACAGGTCTGACTGCTTGGCAGGGATGTTAACACCTAAGTATTTGATATTTCCTGTCTGCAGTGGAGCCCTTGGTGTACTCTGAAAAACTGTATTAATAGGTAGGACAACTGATTTGTTCCAGTTAATAGAGTAATCTGAAATTGATGAGAATTTATTTATGAGTGATAGCATCTCGGGGAAGGAGGTTTGAGTGTTTTGTCGGAAAAGTAATACGTCATCTGCATAAAGACTTATCTTATGGTGTACATTTGCTGTTTGAATTCCTTTAATATTATTGTTCTGCCGGATTGCAGCTGCAAGTGGTTCTATGAATATTGCGAAAAGGGATGGAGAGAGTGGACAGCCCTGTTGGGTGCCCCTTTGCAGCCTGAAGTTTTGTGAGGTTCGGTCGTTTGTTATGACACAGGCGTTGGCTGTACTGTATAATATTTGTATCCAGGTTAGGAAGTGAATCCCAAAACTAAATTTCTCTAGGACAGCTAGGAGAAATTTCCAGTTTACCCTGTCGAAAGCTTTTTCTGCATCTAATGAGGCAATTATGGCTTCTTTATTCTCTATGTTACAATAGTCTATTAAATCAAGTAGAGTACGTGTGTTGGTAGATTGACGGCCTTTAATAAACCCGGTTTGGTCAGGATGTATTATGTGTGGTGTTATTTTTTCCAATCTTTTTGCCAGCGATTTGCAGATGATTTTAAGATCTGCATTTATAAGTGATATTGGGCGATAGCTGGATGGAAGTACAGGGTCTTTCTCCGGTTTAAGAAGGAGACTAATATTTGCCCTGTTCATGTTCGCTGGTAGTTGGGAGGTTTCCTTAATTTCAGTAACCATTTTATAGAATAATGGTCCCAGCATTGGCCAGAATTCTTTATAGAATTCTGCTGGAAAGCCATCTGGTCCTGGGGCTTTTTTGCTGGGCATGCACTTGAGTGCTTCTTGGAGCTCTGTTATTGTTATTGGTGATTCAAGTGCTACAGTTTGTTCTTTATTTATTTTTGGTAAGTCTACTGTATCTAGGAAGGTGTTGATGCTAGTGTCTGATGGATTAATCTGTGACGTGTATAGTTGTTCATAGAACTCTCTAAAAGTGTTGTTTATTTCTTCTGGAATGTGAGTTATTTTTCCAGTAGAGTCTTTCACTGCAGAGATAGTTATTTTTTTCTTTGTTTTGTTTCAGTTGGTTTGCTAAGAATTTACTACATTTATTGCTATGTTCAAAGTTTTCCAAACGTAATCTTTGTAACTGAAATTGTATTTTAGTGTTGAGTAGGTTATTTAATTTTAATTTTAATTTTCTTAGTTCATTCAACAAGTGTTCTTCTTGGGTGGCAGCATGAGCTATCTCCAAGGCTTTAATTTTTTGCTCCAGTTCTGTTTCTAGTTCTTTTTCTTTTTTCTTTTCCTATGTGATGAGTAGGATATGTTAAATTTCCAATGCTTAAATGGTGGTGTGGCTTTTTTCATGGAAAGTGTTAGGGTGACAGGTACATGGTCGCTGATGACAATAGGGTGAATTTGTGTGTCGGCGATATCCTTCATAACTGAATTGCTTGTTAAAAAGTAATCTAAGCGGGAGTGGGAGTGGTGGACTGATGAGAAGAAGGTGAATTCTTTAAGTGTGGGGTGATAGGAGCGCCAAGCATCGCAGAGACCAAAATCGCTCATGTATTGTTTAATTATATCGACTGACTGCCAGTTTCGGTGGTTACCTGCTCTGCTAAGTCTGTCCAACTCTGGATTGAGTGTCAAGTTGAAGTTCCCTCCTACTATTAGTGTGGAATCCGAGTGTGTGAAGTGTAGTGAAGAAGTTATGGAAGTAAGAGGGGTCGTCAACATTCGGTCCATATAAATTAACAATGCAGATCCGTGTATTGTTTGTGGATATGTTGAGTATTATAAATCTTCCTTCTGGATCTATGATAGTGCTGTTAAATGTAAAGTTAATTTTCTTATTAATTAGAATAGCTACTCCTCTCTGTCTGGAATTATAGCTAGCTAGGTATGTATGTGGGAATTGTGGTGAGCTAAGTCTAAGTTGTCCTGTCTTGTGTAAGTGAGTCTCTTGTAATAAGACAATGTCTGCTTGTATATTGTTTAAACGGTCTAAGATTCTGAGTCTTTTTTCTTGTGAGCCCAAACCACGCACATTCCAAGTGACAAACTTTAGTGTGTTCATACTAAGCCTAGATTAGTGAGTGTAATATGTAGCTTTAGTATTCAGATAAGTGTGCATGTAAGTGTATGTGTGTATATATATGTATGTGTATGCAGGTGTGTGTGTGTGTGTGTGTGTGTGTGTGTCTGTGTCTGTGGGTGTGTGTGTGTGCGCGCGCGCGTGTGTGAGTGAGTATGGTGGTGTACCCATGTTAATTGTATTATTATTGGTATAGTTACCTTTGTGTGTATTGATTGTGGCTTTATAAATTATATATCTGTACATGGCTACTTTTAAGCATATTGTTTTTAGTGGGTTACAAAAACTTGCAGCAACAACCACGCCGACAATGACAAGAACAACAAAAATGACAACAACAATGATAACAATAACAATAGCAACAAAGGTAGGGAGAGGGGAAAAAACTACTGGGGTGGTGGAGGGTGACATGTTCACGCCAGGGAATATACAACAACCTTCCTCGGTGCAACATGATGAACGCCATTCAATTCATTAGAATACATGCAAATAAAGTTGCAATGCGCCACCGGAAACGTAAGGGGCAATAGCCTGCACCATCTGCGCCCATATTGAACTAAACACTGAAGAAGTTCAATAGCAATAGCAAAGTCGATGCAGTAGCAACGATGGCTGAAGCTGAGGTGCATAGTGATGTTAGCGTGAGACCGCGAATGTTTAAAGTCTGGGAGTATTGTCGGGAAACTAAACACGTCACGTGCACTAAACTAACAATAGCTAAGCTACTTTAAGGCCCCTTTCTTAAAAGATGATGTTAATTTTGTTTACACGTACAAGGATATCCAAAGCCGACGACGACCTTCATGTTACGGTGCTAAAACTGTGTTTCACCTTTTCACGTGTCTGAGGAACACCTGGAGTTTTTCAAAGTAACGTTAACGTCATTTTCAGTGACTGAAACCTCCGGTTAAGCCCCATTTGAAAAAA
>JAFBJQ010001559.1:0-17642 GCA_016785345.1 Trinectes maculatus | reverse complement strand
TATGGCATGCCGTTCAGGAAATAAAACCTTGAATATATTGAATGAAACTCTGATGCCGTTCAGGAAATAAAACCTTGAATATATGGAATGAAACTCTGAATATATTGAATGAAACTCCGAATATATTGAATGAAACTCTGAATATATTGAATGAAACCTTGAATATATGGAATGAAAGTCTGAATATATTGAATGAAACTCTGAATATATTGAATAAAACCTTGTATGGCATGCCGTATATGGAATGAAACTCTGAATATATTGAATGAAACTCTGAATATATGGAATGAAACTCGGAAACGCGGAAGTGCCTGCGTCCATCTTGTCGGCCAGGGTATTGGGCAGGGGTATCGGCACGCATTCGCCAGTGTATTTATCACGTTCCTCATTACTTAATCGCTTATACAGTACATGTTAGACTGTCCGTTAGACAAGATGGACGCAGGCACTTCCGCGTTTCCGAGTTTCATTCCATATATTCAGAGTTTCATTCCATATATTCAGAGTTTCATTCCATATATTCAAGGTTTCATTCAATATATTCAGAGTTTCATTCCATATATTCAGAATTTCATTCCATAAATTCAAGGTTACATTCAATATATTCAGAGTTTCATTCCATATATTCAGAGTTTCATTCCATATATATATTCAAGGTTTCATTCAATATATTCAGAGTTTCATTCCATATATTCAAGGTTTCATTCAATATATTCAGAGTTTCATTCCATATATTCGGAGTTCATTCCATATATTCAAAGTTTCATTCCATATATTCAGAGTTTCATTCCATATATTCAAGGTTTTATTTCCTGAACGGCATGCCATAATATATATATATATATATATATAAAGAGAGAGAGAGATCAAGATGGCGTTGAAGCCATGTGTGTGAAGTCACTGAGAGCTAAAATGGAGGTGGAGTGACGTGTTGATATCGTCACCAAAGTTAAGACTGCGGCTGGCCGCAAGATGGCAGTGTGATGAACAAAGGGTTTGAGCCCTTTGAGTGTCGTGTATAATGGAGGGGTCCCCCCTCCTTACAACATACAGGTCACTTCCTGTGTCAGCTCTGTTTTCAGTGATGTGGGGGTGCAGATGTGGTGTGTGAGTGAGAGAGAGAAGAGATAGGAAAGAAAAGAAAGAAGACAATACGACTGTAACACAGTGTAAGTCAAAATACACGCAATGTAAGCAAGGAATGTAGGGTACAACGCGTTTTTATCAACTGGGTGATGTGGGCAGGACCCCCAATGGAGCCCTTGAGGCTCGGCCAATGGTCATGCAGAGTTTTCATTCAAACTCAGAGCTCTGGTTCAGTTTTATTACCCTTCAGGCACCTCTAGTTCTGGCTTTGAGAAGGAATGCAGGCCTTGTTCTCTCTGAACACATGGTTTGAGATCCCAACATTCCCCTTCAGCTGTGAAGGGGAATGTTGATTGATATCGACACGATTGATATCGAAGCACAAATACTGCGCTGGAATCTCCGTCAGGAGAAAATCATCAGACCCCGATTAGACGTTTTATCATTTCAACATGAATATTTATATGAACGTTACCGTTTTCAGCACCGTCAATCATTTATCTCAGCAACATTCTCAGCCCTCACGTCAGCACATGCTTTGTGTCTTTTTGCAACTTACAGTTTAAACGTATCAGCTTCGTTACTGCGACGCAGCGCAAACGCAACGCACGCGCATCTGGTGGGATCTTGGGGTTACGGTGTGCGTGTGTGTGTGTGTGTGGGGGGGAGTTACGGTGTGTGTGTGTGTGTGTGTGGGGGGGGTCAAAGAGGGAGATGCAGCTTTAAGCAGCCGCATCAGCAACATTAAACCAAGATTCATAACTTTACAATCAGACCATTCATTAGTCTGTGTAGCGATGCACTCACATCTTCTAAATCAAAAGCGATTTTCCGATTCAAATAGACAATAGGAAATAGTGACAGAGTTAAACAGTGAAACAGGGCCATGGTCTGGCTGGTCAAAAGATATTGAAAATGGGATGTTTGTATTTTCTGTGCTTTCTTTTTGTTTCTTCAAATAAATACACTTTCAGTTACCCCATGCTGGCTATTCTACATGTTTGTTTTTATGCACCTAGTGGTCTTCAGTGTGATGTGCAGTCTAATTTAGAGCACTCACAATCCGGATTTGGTAATCTTGAAAATTTGGCTTTGGATCAGACTGATCCAATCCTACTTTGCTTTGAACAACTGGGATAAAACTGAGACGGATTACGTGATCCTGGATAACAAAAAAGGGATTTCGAAATCCGGATAGTTTTTATCCAGATTACACCTTTTGAACAACTGGGCCCAGGTGTATTTCCTGTTCCGGGTCTCCTTGACTTCAGCAATGGGAGAGAAAGGAATTACTTGCTAAGATGATGGGAAAGACGAGGAGAAAATTCTTGAATTAATCGCTAAGTTTACACACCACTGATTGTCTCCGATCTTGGCCAGCGGCCTGCGATCGTCTCCAATCTCAGCCAGCAATCGGAGACAATCGGCCAGCAGCCAACGATCGGAGGTGATCGGCCAGCAGCAGTGTGTCATCTTATTGATTAATTTGAGAATTTTCTCCTTGTCTTTCCAGTCCTCTTAGCAAGTAGCTCCTTTTCCCCCCATTGCTGAAGTCAAGCCACAGTCGCGCAAAGAGCCGGAATCAGTTCGTATTCGTTCTAGTTGCTCTGACATGGTTTTGCCGTGTGCGCTCAGTGTGCTATAGGAAGTGGTGGTAGTATTAAAGCTTGCGGGAGAGAGCTGAGGCGAATAATGGTGACATTCTTGAATATGAGGCTGCAGGCTGCACTGAGAGTATTGTATATATTATCTTATGCCGATGTACATAGATTCAAAAGAGAAGTTGTAGTTATAGTTCTGCCCCCCCTTGACTGTGTTGAAAAAAGTTCTGAATATAGTTAAGAGTTAATATCATAACTGGTTTATAATATTTTTCTTTGTTTACTTAAGTAGTTTGACAACTGATTCAGGTAATATTGGTTTCACACTGAACATTTATTTTTAAATCTATGCAAATGCATATGTAATATTTGTAAGTTGAATACCTAATAAATACAGAAACAGTTATTTAAGACACAAGGAAGGGGAAAGAAAACAACAAAACCAAAAACAGTAACCACCAGACAAAGTCACAAAAACATAGGTCCATGACAGTACCCACTTCAAGACCTGGGTCTTCCCAGGCTTATTCAGAAAGCGAACATAAAACTCCTAAGAAGGTCAGCATTGAGAATAAGGCTATGCGGAATCCATGACCTGTCTTCGGGGCCATACCCCTCCCAGTCCACTATATACTGAAACCCCCTCCCCCATCGCCTGACATCCAGGATGTTCCTTACCATGTATGCTGGGTGGTCATCGATGATGCAGGGCGGAAGATGTGGTTCAGCTGGAGGGGAGAAAGCGCTAGTCCTGACAGGTTTGACAAGGGACACATGGAACACAGGATGAACATTGATGGATGGTGATAATTTGAGCCTGACCATCACCGGGTTGATGCATTTGTCAATGACAAAAGGACAGATGAAACTAGGGGACAGCTTACGGGACTCAGTTTGCAGCGTAAGGTCTCGAGTGGAGAGCCACACCTTTTGACTAGGTCGGTATTCTGGAGCTAGGGTCTAGTGACGGTCAGCAATGGTCCGGTTCCTCTCTGCTGTGCGTGGCAGGGCGGTGCAAGTATCCCGTCAGAGTCGATGGGCACAACAGAGATGGTGCTGAACAGAAGGGACCAATACTTCTCTCTCTTGGGTGGGAAACAGCGGGGGTTGATATATCAGAGAAGCCATAAAAGGTGAGATGCCCGAGGCGGAGACCAGTAAGTTATGAGAGTACTCAACCCAGGGGAGCTGGACAGACCAGGAAGCAGGGTGCTGGTGAGAGACACAGTGCAAAGCTGCCTCCAGATCTTGATTGGCCCGCTCAGTCTGATCGTTGGATTGAGGGTGTTAGCCTGAGGAGAGACTCACTGTCGCCCCCACTGCCTTGCAGAAATCTCTCCATACTGCGGAAATAAACTGGGGTCCTCTATCGTGAGGGAGACCGTGAATACGAAATACATGAGAAACTAGTAAATTAGCAGTCTCCAGAGCAGAAGGAAGCTTAGGAAGAGGAATAAAATGAGCAGCTTTAGAAAACCTATCGACAACTTCGAAAATAGAAGTGCTACTATAGGAGGAGGGTAAACCTGTCACAAAGTCAATTGAAATATGGGACCATGGTCGGTAAGGGATAGGCAGAGGATGAAGGGAACCAGCGGGGGCACGGTGAGAGGCTTTGTTCCTGGCGCAGACTGAGCAGTCCGAGACGTAGTCCTTGATGTCAGTGTTCATGGACAGCTACCAGAAGCACTGTCGGATGAATGTAGTATAGTTCTGTGGATCCCCGGATGGCAGGAAAGCTGTCCTGAGCTTCCTGGACCACTTGCTCTACCTCCCATCTGGCCGCTCCCACCATACTGGCAGCTGGTAAAATGGGCTCTGCCGCTGTCTCCTTACCCTGGGAAGAAAACTGACGTGAGAGAGAGTCTGGTTTTATATTTCGTGAACTGGGTCTGTAAGTGATTGTGAACTGAAACAAGTCCAGAAACAGTGCCCAGCGGAGGTAGGAAAGGTTCTTATGGTCTATCCATACCGGAAACAGATGAGTAGCCCGCTCCAGCCCTCCACTCTTGAAGCGCCATGACCACAGCCAGCAGCTCACGGTTTCCAACATTGTAGTTACATTTGGCTGGAGTCAGGCGACAGGAGAAGAAGGCACAGGGGTGCCGCTTGTTGTCAAGGGTGGACGAAAGGCATAACCAAATACTCGTAGTGTCCGATAGGTCCGATTGTTGAATGCTGTCTTCCGTTCATCACCCTCTCTGATTCGCACAAAGTGGTAAGCGTTCCTTAAGTTCAGTTTGGTGAAGATCTGAGCCTTGTGAAGCGGGGCGAAGGCTGAGTCTATAAGTGGCAGTGGATATTTGTTTTTAACCGTGACGTTGTTGACACCATGGAAATCTATACAGGTGCGCGGGTTTTGTCCTTTTTGTTGACAAAAAAGAAACTGGAACAAAGGGAAGATGCGGATGGGTGGATGAGTCCAGCAGCAAGCGAGTCCGTAATGTATTTTTCCATTGCTGCATGCTCAGGTTGTGAAATCTTGTACAGTGTACTTCAGGGGAGTTTTGCGTTTGGGACAAAATCGATTGCGCAGTCATATGGCCGATGAGGAGGTAACGAGAGGGTCTGGTCTTTACTGAATACCTCCTTGTGTTAGGGCTCAGGAACAGAAGACAGATCTATGGTTACATGTGAAGGTGCTGAAGTTAAATTTGGCAAGGCAAAGTACAGACAATCGGAGTGGCAAAAAGTACTCCAGTTAACAATAGTTAAACTGGACCAGTCAATATGGGGATTATGAATTTTAAGCCAGGGCAGACCAAACATTAATGGCGCACAGGGAAATGACATCCCGAACAGATTTTATTTTTCTACGTGATTTCCAGAGACACGAAGAAAGAGAGAGAGAGTGTCAGGATCGGGTTCGGGTGGGTCCAAAAGAGTGCAGGAAGCCGAGTAGCAAAAATGAAGGGTATTTATTGACAAAGTACAAAATAAACAAACAGAAGGCGACTCTAAGTCAATGGTTGTAGAGTGAGTTCAGATTCAGCGCTGTGGCAATAGGAAGCTGACCTTGGCCTGGCAGCAACACGAGGCAAAACACTGGAGAAGACAAGAGATTGCTGTCAGCATAGAAGACCACAAAGCCAGAGACAAAACCGCAGCGTGATAACTGTGTTCTATGTGTTTGGAATAATCCGGTGTCGAAATGAAGTCCTCATGCTCCATATAAAGAGGACCTTTATTACCAGATAGGTTGCAGGTGCGCCTCATTAAGCTGCCAGTAGAGGGAACCAGCTCCGCCTCCAGCCACTCATGCACTGCAGACCAGAAGGAGGAGGAGGAAAACACCAAAAACAAAAAAACACAGCCACAGCAGAACACTGAGTTGTGACAAAAAGAGTCTTGTGAGTATAATAATCCAGGGCGAAAACCTCTCTTCAAGTGGTTAGCGGAGAGAGAAGTATATTGTTTTTAGAAGCAAAGGCCTTGTCAATAAAATTATCATCTGCCCTAGAGTCAATAAGAACCTTGGCGCTCAGGTCAGGGTTCCGTTAAGAAGAATTTGACGAGGGGGAGGAGAGGTAGAGGAGACCTGGCCCACTTGCATCCCCCTCATTGCAGGTGAGCCTCCTCTTTTGGCTTACTGGGGCAGGAGGCTAGGAGATGGTCAGACTGGCCACAGTAGAGGCAGAGATGATTTTTCCTCCTCCGAAGAAGCTCCGCCAGCGTGAGACGAGTTCTCCTCAGCTGCATGGGCTCTAGAACTGGATCAGCCGTGTGGGTGTACTCCCCAGGACAGGAGGCTGAGACCAGGTGATGTGGAGGAGAGGAGGCTTTGGCCTGTCTGAACTAATTCCCCGCTACATGAACTGATATTCCCTTTTTCCCTATGTCTCTCTTTAAGGCGGTTGTCTAGCCATATATCCAGTGAAATTAACTTGTCTAAACTACTGGTCTCGTCCCTGGCGGCTAACTGATGTTGTCATTAAGGCCGCCAGTGAAAACCCCCTGCAACGCTCTCGTTCCATCCGCTCTCAGCTGCAAGAATGCAGACGTCGACAGAGTAACTTGCCACAGTAGCAGCGCCCTGTTTTAAATGCAGAAGCTTGCAATCAACTTCTTTTCCCCTTAGGGGATGGTCAAAAACGTTCCGTACCTCATTAGTGAAGACTAGGTAACTGTGATAAATGTTAGAGTGGTTAGCTTGGATGGCGAGTGTCCAAGCGCCACCCTTGTCGGTAAGTAGGCTACAAATGAAAGCAGTGCGAGACCTGTCAGTGTAGTAGCTGTTTGGTTGCTGATCATAATCCAGAGAATAATGATACAGGAACTGGCTACAGTCTCCTGTGGTTCCGGAAAGACTATCTGGGGTAGGAATGTGCGGCTGTGGTGGCAAAGGATGTTAGAATGGTCACATAGTTGTAAAGATTGAGTCAAAATGTTACAGAAATGCAGCTCTGGAGCATTTACCATGATCAGCTGCCACCACAATCGGTGGCCCAGGAAGTGGCTGTACCTGGTTCTGCTATAATAGAGCACAAGGACTCCGGGGAAGAGGATGAATTAGTAATGAGCGTTGATAAGACATAGATGTAATGTAGGTGGGAGGGAGACAGAGGAAAAGGAAGCTAAGCACCAAATGACATGTCCCCTGACAATAATAATACGAAATATAAGTCTATGTCAGCATAACTAAGAGCTGATCCAAGATAGACCTTGACCAGCCATAACTATACGATTTCTCATTAAGGAAGGTTTTAAGTCTACTCTTAAATACAGATTAGAAGTCACCCCCGTCCAAAGCAGAGGGGCTGGGTACGTAAAGGTTTTTTAAATTTAGGTATGTTGGTCTCGTACCATTTAGGGCTTCGTAGGTAAAGAGAATCATTTTGAATTCATTTCTAAATTCTAAACAAGCTGCAGAGTCTTAAAGGACTTACTGTTGCAACCTGATAATAAAGAATTACAACAATCAAGCCAGGAGTTAAGAAAGGATTAGACACATTTGTGGCATCTCTTTATTATATAGGTGAAAAAAGGCAGTCCTTGAACTTTGTTTTTTGTGACAATTGAGTGATAAAGTAGTACTAGAACTTCATTTTTGTCCACATTTAATAATAAGAAACTTTGGCTCATCCTGAATTTAATGTCTTTAAGACAAGCTTGAAGTTTAAGTAACTTGTATTTTCATATGGTTTCATTGACATGGCCAGCTGAATGTCGTCTGCATAAACATGGAAATGTATAGAGTGTTTTCTAATAATTTTCCCTAGTGGGGGTATGTACAGTATAACTTAAATGACATTGGGCCCAGCACAGAGTACTGAGGAAACCCGTAGTTGACCTGTGTGCATTTGATAGCTTATCATTAATTTGTACAAATGGATGTCTATTAGATAAATAAGAATTAAACCAATTTAGTGCAATTTTATGCCATAACGCCAAGTGTTCGAGCCTCTTAAGAAGGATGTGGCGGTCAGCATTGTCAGCAGCAAAAGCCCAGTATTATGCTCTCTGTGCTATAATGAACTCTGAACCTTCTCCTTGTATAAGCTATTGGTCTGAAGAAAACCATGTAGCCAATTGACAACAATGCCAGGATTTTAGAGAGAAAGTGGAGGTTAGATATTGATATGTAGTTATTTAAAAACTCTGGGTGCAGACTTGATTTCTTAAGGAGAGGGTTATAAATTCCCAGTTTGGTAAGGGCAGTGCCTGTTAATATTGTTTATTTCATTAATATCATTTCATTATTTAAATATATTTTATTCAGGCATCCTATGGTTAGTACGTTTACATTTTATTCAAGCACTTAGGGTTTTTTGAGGGGCCTGAGTTTTTTCCAGCCTTAAAGCACCAAACAGTGGCAACTCCTGTACCAGCTAATAGGCAGGAAAACTACACACTGACTCAGTCTCTGCCATCAACTGTAACCTCTGCATGGGCTTATGAAACACACTGTACACTGCCTGCCCCTACTGTGATGAGTGTGGCCATGCTGCAGCCCAGTCTCCAAACAGTACAAGCAGTGAGTAATACAGCACCATTAACTTTTGGCTACCTGTCTAACCAGCCTGCTACACTGATCGTGGACAATGCACATGGCAGTGTGCCCACAGCGGCACAGATTCAATACTCGCCTGCGCAGGTAACACCAGTAAATCCACAACCAGTCTATCAAATCACCCAGATGGCAACAGCACTATATACTGCATCACAGCTAAGTGCTACAGTTGCTCCCGAGCCAGTTATTAATCCACAGCAATACGCACCTGCCATATCACTGGGAACGGTCTATCAGCCTCCAGTGGCTATCTCCACACAGCCAGTATATCTGTCGATACCCCCACAGCCAAACCATTATCTGCAAGTGGTATATCAGCCTCCCTCTGTCCCATCGACTCAGCCAGTCTGTCAGCTGATGTCTGCCTTACCTGGTCTCACTCTGCAACAGCCTTTATCAGCTCCACAGATGCAGTACAACCCTCTACCTCAGTGTACATTACCACAGACACCATTCAGTGTCCAGTCGCCCAGACAACCAGTTCCAGTACCAGAACTACCTAAGTTGGTGCACGACAGTGAGAGTTTGCTAATCTAAAAATGGCACTGGATCACCTTCTCAACCCTCACACTGAACTTTCAGAGCACTACAAATACCGTGTGCTTATGGAACACTTGGTCCTGGATAAAGCCAAGCTCATGGCCCAGTCCTTCAGGCACTATGTCCAACCTTACACTGTTGCCATGCAAACTCTGCAGTGACAATATGGGCAGCCTCACCAACTGGCCTAAAGCGAAATTGCAACAATCCTCAACTCACCTGATCTCAACGCTGGAGAACCCAAAGCCTTTCAGGGCTTCGCCCTCAATGTTGAGCTGCTGGTGGGAATGCTGACCTCACTGGAGGGGCCAAATGGGATGGAACTGATGTCTACTGGCCATGTTGACCGTCTGCTTAGCACGCTTCCTAAGCAAATGAGGGACAGCTTTGTGGAACACCTGCAGATTCACGGTTGTCTCAATACCAGCAGTCTGAACCCATACAACCTCAGAAACCTCGCACATTGGCTCAAGGTGAAGGCAGAGGCTCAGAGACTGTCAGCAAAAATGGCACAGCACCACCGAGTTGAAGGATCACAGCCTGCCAAACGAGACAGACAGGCCCCTCCTCCTCCTCTACCTTGGACACAGCCTGTCTCTGTGTATCACGAGCTGACCAGCCTAAATCTGCTGAGATGTTCCGGCCAACAGCTAAGCAGCAAAGGTCTTTTCTGTAAGAGTGCAGAGCATTATTTGTCTCAGTGTCCAACCATTATTCAACGCTCAGCAGAACAAATTGAGAAGTGGATATCTAATGGCAAGCGCTGTCGTAACTGTGGCTGCACCAACCATGAACAAGAGAACTGCACATTTGTTACACAACACTGGAGCTGGACTCAACTGCAGGACTCGGGAGGCGGAGGCAGAAGGTAAGCAGTCTTTTATACAGAGCAAAGGTTCGGTACACGGGAGTTCAGTCAGGTAAGGTCGGCAAACAATCCAAAGGGGTGAGGCAAGAGCAGGGTCAAAAAACAAGCAAAGGTCCAAACCAGTAAACTCACGGGAAAAACGCTGGAAAGTAGGGCACATAGTCCACAAACAATCTGGCACTGGAAGAGGGGAAGCAAGGGGTTTAAATACCCAGAGTACTTGAGGAGCTGATAGGGCAGGCCCTCCACAAGGCGGGAAAACCAGGGGATGGAGAAGGTGTGGATAGAGGAGGGGCTGACCGTGACAGAGCCCCCCCCTTACGGGACGGCACCGGACGTCCCAGGCAGCTCCGGGTGGCGACGATGGAACTCTTGGATGAGGGCAGTGTCAACAATGTAACTGGCTGGTACCCAAGACCGCTCCTCGGGCCCGTAACCCTCCCAGTCCACCAAGTACTGGTATCCTTGCCCCCTCCTACAAACTGCCAGCAACCGCTTCACAGTGTACACTGGACCTCCTTCGATGAGCCGGGGGGGTGGTGGGGGTCTGGAGGCTGGGACCAAGGAACTCTCTTTGGCTGGCTTGAGACGACTGACGTGGAACGTGGGATGGACCCTCATGGACCTAGGAAGTTTAAGGCGGATGGCAACCGGGTTGATGACCTTGGAGACGGGGAAAGGACCCACAAACCGCGGAGCCAGTTTACGACTCTCCACCCTCAGTGGCAGGTCCCGTGTAGACAGCCAAACCTGATCCCCTGGATGGTATGTGGGTGCTGGCGTCCGTCGACGGTCCGCTGCTCTCTTGCTCCGAGCTGCACCCTGCAGCAGAATATGACGGGCCCCACTCCAGATTTTTTTGCAGCGACGAATGAGTGCCTGGGCCGAAGGGACACCCACTTCCATCTCAGCCTCTGGGAATAAGGGAGGCTGGTACCCGTACGCACAGTGAAAGGGAGACAGACCAGAGGAGGAGCAGGGAAGTGTATTGTGCGCATACTCAACCCAGATGAGATGTTTGCTCCAAGATGATGGGTTCTGGGAGACGAGGCAACAAAGGCCTGTTTCCAGTTCCTGATTGAGCCTCTCAGTCTGTCCATTAGACTGCGGATGGAAACCAGAGGATAGGCTGACAGTGGCTCTAAGGAGAGTGCAGAAAGCCTTCCAAAACCGGGAGACAAACTGGGGCCCGCGATCTGACACCACATCCCTGGGGAAACCATGGAGACGACAAACATGATGCAACAGGACCTCTGCCGTTTCTTTGGCGGAGGGCAGCTTTGGAAGGGGCACAAAGTGCACCATCTTAGAGAACCTGTCGACTACAGTGAGAATAGTGGTATTTCCTCCAGAAGGAGGCAAACCTGTGACGAAGTCCAGAGATATGTCAGACCAGGGACGGTGAGGCTCCGGGAGGGGTTGCAAAAGACCAGCTGGGGGTTGCCGGGAGACCTTGTTTTGTGCACAGACAGGACAAGCCGTCACATATTCCCTCACCTCTTTCTCCATCTCAGCCCACCAGAAACGCTGCTTGATAAAGAAGATGGTTCGAGAAATCCCTGGATGGCAGGAGACTCGAGAGGTGTGGGCCCAGTGTATCACCTGAGGACGCATGGAGACAGGCACAAAAAGACGATTTTGGGGGCATTCAGCTGGGACAAGGGTGTTAGCAGAGACCTCCGTCACCCTCTTCTCAATAGCCCATGTGACAGCCCCCACCACACAAGAGGAAGGGAGAATGGTGGAGGAAGTCCTGGGGCTGGGATCGGGATCAAATATTCTGGAAAGGGCGTCAGGCTTGGTGTTCTTGGATCCTGGGCGATATGATAAGGTGAAGTTAAATCTCACAAAAAAAAAGCGCCCACCTGGCTTGCCTGGGGTTGAGGCGCTTCGCTGCCCTGATGTACTCCAGATTCTTATGGTCCGTCCACACTAGAAACGGGAGCTCAGCCTCCTCCAACCAATGCCGCCACCCCTCCAAAGCCACCTTCACGGCCAACAGCTCCCGATCTCCCACATCATATTTTCTCTCTGCTGAAGACAACTTCCGAGAGAGGAAGGCGCACGGATGAAGCTTGCCATCAGATGGCGACCGCTGTGATAGCACTGCGCCGATCCCCAAATCTGAAGCATCCACTTCCATTATGAATTGAAGATGGGGGTCAGGAAGGGCGAGAACTGGAGCCAACGTGAACCTCTCCTTGAGTTTTAGGAAGGCAGCCTCAGCCTGGGGAGACCACAGAAACTTGACATATGGAGAGGTTAAAACATGCAAGGGTGCAGCGACAGTGCTAAAGTTTCTGATGAATTTCCTATAAAAATTAGCAAACCCAAGAAAACGCTGCACCATTTTGCGGTTTTTAGGAGTAGGCCACTCGGCTACAGCCCTAACCTTCTCTGGGTCCATCTGGATGTGATCATGGGAGATGATGAACCCCAGGAAGGTGACGGAAGTCACATGAAACTCACACTTCTCCGCCTTCACAAACAATTGGTGGTCAAGAAGGCGCTGCAATACAGATTTCATGTGTTGGATGTGAGTCTGCTCATCCGGTGAAAAAAGCAGGATGTCATCCAAATACACTAAGACGTAACGGTTCAACATATCCCGCAAAACGTCATTGACCAGGGCCTGGAAAACAGCTGGGGCATTAGTTAACCCAAAAGGCATGACCAGATACTCATAGTGGCCACTAGGGGTATTAAAAGCTGTTTTCCATTCATCCCCCTCTCTGATCCTCACAAGGTGGTAGGCATTTCTCAGATCCAGTTTGGAGAATATTTTAGCGCCTTTCAAAAGTTCAAAAGCGGTGGGGATCAGAGGAAGAGGGTACCTGTTCTTTATGGTAATGTCATTCAGGCCCCAATAATCTATGCAGGGTCGGAGGGATTTGTCCTTCTTTTCCACAAAAAAAAAACAGCACCGGCAGGAGAGGAGGAAGGACGAATGATGCCGGCCGCCAACGAGGAGTCAATGTATTGCTGCATGGCCTCCCTCTCTGGTGGAGAGAGGGAATACAGCCGACCCTTAGGTGGAGAGGTTCCCGGGAGGAGATCGATGCCACAATCATATGCGCGGTGAGGCAGTAGAGACGTGGCACGGGTTTTGTTGAAGACCTCCCGCAGATCGTAGTAGCATGGAGGGATCCCGGTTAGATCAGAAGAGCCACAGGATGAAAGACAGGGCGAAGGCAAGGCACCTGGCGCAGAGGCGTCGGAGCTAACCACAGACTTGACAGTAGAGATAGGGAGAACACAAGTGAAAACACAATCCTTCCCCAAACTTAACACTTTACCCGTGGACCAGTCAATACGGGGGTTGTGCTTAATGAGCCAGGATAAATCCCAAAATTAGTGGATGTAAAGAGGATTGGAAGACATGGAAACTGATTAGTTCAGAATGATTACCATTTATGTTGAGCCGGACAGGATGAGTACGGTGTGAGACCCGACACAGCAGGCGACCATCGAGTGCTGTTGCTTCCAGAGGCTTGGGTAAGGGAACGAGATCCAGACCCAGACGCACTGCCAGCTGCTCGTCCATGAAACTCTCGTCAGCCCCGGAATCCACCAACACAGGGTGATCAGTCTTCTGCTGGGTTGGCTCACCAGTACTCTCCTCACCGGTGAGCCCTGTCTTTTACTGGGCAGGACACGAGGAAATGACCCAACTCACCGCAGTAGATGCATCTTCTCTCCCGCAGGCGTCGCTGTCGTTCCTCTGGAGAGAGACGAGCTCGCCCCAGCTGCCTTGGCTCCTCTGCTGCTGGCGGGGGCGCAGCAGCCCGGGTGTGCTGCGGCGAGAGGCCCCGGAGTGACGTCGTCCGTCCCCCCTGACTGTGTGGAAGGGCTGCCGGCCGGCTTCTATCCCTCTCCCTCTCCGCCAGTCGGTTGTCGGTGCGGATGGCGAGGGCGATAAGCGAATCTAAGTCGGAGGGGAGATCGAGAGGGACGAGAAGGTCCTTGATGGAGGGTCAATGGAGAAACGCGTCGAACAGCGAGGCCGCATTCCACCCGCTGTCGGCTGCCAATGTGCGGAACTCGATGGCGTAGTCCGCTACGCGGCGTCTGCCCTGACGAAGTGACATAAGAGCCTGGGCCGCCTCACGACTGGGAGCGGTGGAGTCGAAAATCTTGCTCAGAGAGTCCATGAATCCGCTCAGGGAGTAGCAGATGGGAGAGTCCCGTGCCCATTCAGCTGTGGCCCAGGCCTCCGCTCTGCCGGACAGGTGCGTGATGATGAAAGCCACCTTCGCTCGCTCAGAGGGAAAACTCCTGGCGTGTAACTCGAAGTGGAGTCCACACTGGGTCAGAAAGGTTCTACACCTGCCCACCTCGCCAGAGAAACGATCCGGTCGCGCCAGGGGAGCAGCCGGAGCAACAGAGACCTCCGGGGATCGTGGAGCGGGAGCCGGAACGGCAGGAGTAGGCGTCGGAGGCGGAAGCACGGGGAGGGCCTCCAGCCGAGTCATCAGCTGCTGGATCTGGGTCCTCATGTGGCCTACCTCCTCTCCGACCGAGGCCTGGAAACTCTGTTGGTGGTCCTTCAGTTCCTTGACCACCGTACAGACAGCGGAGAGTTGTTCCTCTTGATGATGAATCCGGGATTGCTGGGCCTGGACAGCGGCGCACACGGACTCCGAGACTGCTGAGTCCATAGCTGGCCAGATTGTTCTGTTACACAACACTGGAACTGGACTCAACTGCAGGACTCGGGAGGCGGAGGCAGAAGGTAAGCAGTCTTTAATACAGAGCAAAGGTTCGGTACACGGGAGTTCAGTCAGGTAAGGTCGGCAAACAATCCAAAGGGGTGAGGCAAGAGCAGGGTCAAAAAACAAGCAAAGGTCCAAACCAGTAAACTCACGGGAAAAACGCTGGAAAGTAGGGCACATAGTCCACAAACAATCTGGCACTGGAAGAGGGGAAGCAAGGGGTTTAAATACCCAGAGTACTTGAGGAGCTTATAGGGCAGGCCCTCCACAAGGCGGGAAAACCAGGGGATGGAGAAGGCGTGGATAGAGGAGGGGCTGACCGTGACAACATTAAAGAAACCATGTAGTGAATGTCAAGAGGTTCATCTGAGAGTGCTGCATGATGTCGCCAGGCCAGGCCCCCATGTCTACCTCATTACGCCCAAAGGCTGCACCTCAACAGCTAGCTCCGTGCAAGGATGAAAGGTATATGTCAAGGTAGTGCCAATGATTGTTAGCAATGGGAATAAATCACTGCATACTTATGCAATTCTTGATGATGGGGCTGAGCGCACCATAATCCTACCAGCTGCAGTCCGAGATCTGAGTCTCAGAGGCCGAGCAGAATCCCTCACCCTCTGGACCGTTCGGCAAGATGTCGTTAACCTCTCTGGAGCATCAGTTGACTTCCATGTTGCTTCTCCAGCAAAGCCATCCTTCACTGCTGGTCGACTAACCCTGACGGAGCACTCTTACCCAATAGCATCACTGCAGAGATGCTACCGCCACCTCAGGGGCCTACCACTGAAGGACTTCAGCAAGGTGCAACCAATGCTGCTGATAGGTGCAGGCTGTACCCACCTAATGACTGCCACAGAACCTGTCAGGTTTGGTCCAAAGGGAGGACCTGTCGCCATCCATAGAGCCCTTGGTTGGGCGCTCCAGGGTCCAGATGGTTCCCAGTCCCACACTGCGACATGCTGCTACACCACCTCCAGAACCAGATGACATCCATTAGCACGTGGAACTTGACGTCCTTCCATTCCGTAGTGCATGGTTAGCAGTGCGGTCCCGCCTAGATCAGAAAGCGGTGAACATCTTGGAAGCACATACCAAGAGAGTGAAGGTTGATGACACACTCCGCTATGCGACTCCCCTGCTTACGGTTGAGAGTGCACCCCACTGACAGTAGGTGTTGAAGCTGTCATGCCAAAGCTTCGCAACACAGAGAGACGACTACTTCTAGTCAAAGCGAAAATATATTAGACAGAGATCACAAAGCTCCAGACAGCGGAGGTTAAGAGCTCCACTGAGTCATGGTTCATACCTCATCATCTTGTTCAGCAAAATGGCAAACATTGCCTCGTCTTCGACTGCTCCTTCAGTCATGGTGGTCTCTCTCAATGAACAGCTGCTCCCAGGTCCAAGCCTCGGACCATCTCTCATAGGCGTCCTCCTGCGATTCCGCCAGTATGCTGTCGCCATCAGTGGGGACATCCGAGCCATGTTCCATCAGGTTCGGCTTCTACCTGAGGATCAGCCACTGCTGAGGTTTGTCTGGAGAACCCTGCAAAGAGAGGAGCAACCTAATGTATACCAATGGCAAGTCTTGCCATTTGGTACCACAAGCAGTCCCTGTTGTGCAACATTTGCTCTGCAAAGGCATGTGAAGGAAGGTGTGGCAGGAAATGAGGACATTCTTCAGTCTGTAGAACAGTCCTATGTGGACAAATGTCTTCAGAGCCTGTCAATGCCTGAGTCCGCCAAGCTTCTTGTGGACAAGCTATGACAGTTTCTGACTGCAGGAGGATTTGATCAGGCAGTGGGCAAGTAACTTCTCCTCTGTTGTTTCCAGAACCAGCCCTAGGCCTGCGGTGTCCAACTGATCTTCTCGGTTACAAACCCAAACCTCCAGAGAGTGGGACCCCCACTATGCGTTACATATACAAGGTGCTTGCCCGGCAGTATGATCCTCTGGGGATCATAATCCCATACACCACACGGGCCAAAATTCTTGTCCAGAGGCTGTGGGCTAAAAAGAGGAGCTGGGATGACCTGAACATACCTCCAGGCCTGGTCCAGCTGGGAGAGAGAACTCTCAGAGCTGGCCAACATCTCCATACCTCGAACCTACGCACCATTGGAGCTTGCTACTAGCGCCACAGACTACACCCTCCATGTCTTGTGTGACTCCTCTGAGCAAGCATATGGTTCAGTAGCCTACCTCACTACAAAGAACAACGACACAGTCCATGTCTCGTTTGCTATGGCTAGGTCCAGGGTGGCCCCCAAACGCCAGCACGATGCCACGCCTAGAGCTCTGTGCAGCACTGACAGGAGCTCAGCTGTCCGCCCTCCTCCATAAGAGCTCACTTTAAACATCACCCAGACCTTCTTGTGGACTGACTCCACTACAGTTCTCACCTGGCTGATATCTCAATCCTGTAGGTTCAAAGTCTTTGTGGGAACCAGGGTTTCTGAGATCCAAGAGTTGACTGCTTCACACACCTGGCGGTATGTGGATACAGCTAATAATCCAGCCGATGATCTCACACATGGCAAGGCTTTAGCTGAGCCGACAGCACAAAGCCTGTGGATCCAAGGGCCAGCATTCCTCCAATGTCCGCCCCATGAATGGCCTTCACTCCCTAACACCACAGAGCCAGATGACAATAGTGAGTTCAAGCAGACTGTTTTCTGTGCCCTCACACAGGCAAGCTCTCCACTTATGATACCAGACATCACCCAGTTCAGCAGCTGGACAGAGTTGGTCAAAGCCACTCAGCAGTCTCTTCGTGCACTGAAAAGAGAAAATAGTTGAACCAACTTAATTCAATTGTTTCAAT
>JAFBJQ010001556.1:317871-358653 GCA_016785345.1 Trinectes maculatus | reverse complement strand
TGATCGTCCAAGCCGTGTCCGCGTCCAAGGAGCGCAGCGGCGTGTCGGCGGCCGCCCTGAAGAAGGCTCTGGCCGCCGGAGGCTACGACGTGGACAAGAACAAGGCCCGCGTCAAGACCGCCATCAAGAGCCTGGTGGCCAAGGGAACCCTGGTCCAGGTCAAGGGGGTCGGAGCGTCCGGCTCGTTCATGATGAACAAGAAGGCGGCGGAGCCCAAGAGCAAGGCCCCGAGCAAGAAGCCGGTGAAGAAGAGCGCCCCCAAGAGCGCCAAGAAGCCCGCCGCCAAGAAACCCGCAGCGGCCAAGAAGCCCAAGGCGGCGGCGACCACCAAGAAGCCAGCGGGCGCTAAGAAGTCTCCGAAGAAGGTGAAGAAACCAGCAGCCGCCAAGAAGGTGGCCAAGAGCCCCAAGAAGGCCCCCAAGAGCCCCAAGAAGACGGTGAAGAAGGCCCCCGCTGCCAAGAAGGCGCCCGCTGCCAAGAAGTCCCCCGCTAAGAAGACCACCAAGCCCAAAGTCAAGAAGACAGCGGCCAAGAAGAAGTGAAGTGTCCTCACTCAGAGACATGTCCACATGTCCCTCCTGCTCAAAGGCTCTTTTAAGAGCCACACACTGTGTCCTCTCAGAGCTCACTCCTCTGCACTCCCACAAATATATTATTATTATTATTATTATTATTATTATTGTTATTGTTATTGTTAGTATTGTTGTTATTCATTTAATCCATATTTTATAATTGAAGAGACATGGACTATAATCCATCAGATCTTAACTAATAGCAATAATAATAATAATTATTATTAAAAATAATAGTGATCCTAGAAAAAACTATTTAATAGACAGTAACGATGATATAAACAATGATGTTGGTAAATTCGAGCCTTTTAACTGACTCGATTCTTTGAACCTCGGACAGTAAAATGAACGAATCTTTTTAAGTCATTTCGTTGATTTCGTTCATTTGAACGAAAGAGGCGCTGTTGCCCTTTACTGGGCGTTGTCAAAAAAACAGCAGGCAGCCTGAGCTGGCCGTCACGTGACAAATGAATGAATCTCAAAGAGTTGTTCTTTTTGTGCTTGGGTAGCCGCCATGTGGCCAGGGAATGTACTGCATGATAATGAACGAACCAGTCACCAAGATGACTCGTTCCTTCCGGGTCATGAGAAAGATTCGTTCATATATACGAGACGTTTATGGACGACACATCACTAATAAAAACCAAGGTACATTATAATAATGTGTTGATGTTTTAGATTATTAAATGGAAATCACTGTTCACAGTTAATTTAAACCATGAGAAACAAGACTTTTGTTATTTGTCCTTTTGTGACTGCACTCTTTGAGACTTAAATTACATGGTTTTATTCATTTTCCCCAAAGTTTCTCAAATATAAACAATGCAATAGTATATTAACTATTGATTGTGCATAATGTCAGTTTTTCACCATTGTTTTCTCTTATTTTCAACAACGTTTGAACATTTATAACTTTTTAAAACTTGTAAAAGTATCTGGTAAAGAGTACACACAACTATAAAAACAGAAAACTGCACATGATAATGTCAATTTAAAAATATTATTAACATAGACCAGAGCAGAGTGTCTTTTTCCTCAAACATCTACATTAGACAAATAACTGACTGATAGAGACTTGATAAGACCAAGAAACAGACATGACACATCCTGATTTGATCATTATTCCAAATGACATAACAACGTGTTCATATTCAAGTTCTTGTTGGTTAAAAGAAAGTTCTTGAGACATTTGAAGATCAGTGTTGATGATTATGAGATATCTACTTTTACACAGATCAACAGTAACAGATGTTGACATAATGAAAATGTTTCAAAAAAACTTCACCATCATAGTTCATCTGAGGCCTTGTATTAATGACCAGACTCATCAGCAGATGTTAATTAATGTTATCTTCATCACAATGAATGTGTTGTTAAGTTTAATGTGAAAGACCTTGTGTTGTGTTAATCTGTGATCCCATGCATGATGTATACTGTGTATACATCCACTGCCTCTGATTATGTCAATAATTACAACTCCTATTTTTCACATGATTTAAAACGCTGGATGTGCTTGATGTGTATATTTTACATGCTTAAGCATATTACATTTTTACTTTCTAAAATTCTGTGACTTTGTAACTTTTGAATGTAATAAAGTAACTCTGATTCTGATTGTTTATGTATGTAATTGCAGATATAGTGTGAATAGGTTCTATTGATGCTGTGATGTACAGTAGGTTTTACTTTTATACAACAATGTTATGTACATATAACTTTTGTACCAAGTTTATGTTTGGGAATAATAATGATACAAATACACTTTTGTGGGAAAAAAAATCTTATACAAATGTATTTGATTGTGTGATGATGTATTTGGTGAAAGAATCAGATCTATCACAGGGGATTTGCTCATAATTGATACAACCTCAGTGTCACAGTGTGAGTAAGTTGTGTTGATGTTGTGTTGTGTTGTATCAGGTGAGTGTGTTGATGTGGTGAATGAGACGTGAGAAGCTGCTCTTTATCAGAGATGAGTGTGTGGCTCTTAAAAGAGCCTTTGTGTTGGTGTTGTCCACCAGCAGCAGCAGCAGCAGGTGGAGGTGGAGGAGCAGGTCTACTTGGACTTGGCAGGCTTCTCGGTCTTCTTGGGCAGCAGAACAGCCTGGATGTTGGGCAGGACGCCGCCCTGAGCGATGGTGACTCCTCCCAGCAGCTTGTTGAGCTCCTCGTCGTTGCGGACGGCCAGCTGCAGGTGGCGGGGGATGATGCGGGTCTTCTTGTTGTCGCGGGCGGCGTTTCCAGCCAGCTCCAGGATCTCAGCGGTCAGATACTCCAGCACGGCCGCCAGGTAGACGGGGGCGCCGGCGCCCACTCGCTGCGCGTAGTTGCCTTTGCGCAGCAGCCTGTGGACACGGCCGACTGGGAACTGGAGCCCGGCCCGGGAGGAGCGAGTCTTGGCCTTGGCTCTGGCTTTACCACCGGTTTTTCCGCGTCCGCTCATTTTGATCGATCAACTTTGATCCTCTACGATGTGAACTGAGAGAAACTACGGAGCAAACGGCTCCAGCTGCGCCTCTTATGTCCGCGGAGCGAGCGACCCGCTCCCTGCCGGACCAACCAGGGCACAGGCTGGGAGCGGGGCGGCAGGGGGCGCTCCGCCCCGGACCACCCGCCGAGCCTGTCGCAGAGCAGCGGCCAATAGGCGGCGGGCTGTCGGGGAGCGGGTCGCTGCTCTGGGCGGCGCCGAGCTCCAGGAGGAGCCGCTCACCAATCAGGAGCCGGAGGAGCGGAGCCGCGTCACCGCCTCGCAGCCGCCGCCAGGGTTTAAGAGCAGAGAGCCTCCTCTCTGACCTGAACTTTTCTCCTGCTCGCTCTCACAACCGCTGTGAAATGGCAAGAACCAAGCAGACGGCCCGTAAATCCACCGGAGGCAAAGCCCCCAGGAAGCAGCTGGCCACCAAGGCTGCGCGTAAGAGCGCTCCGGCCACCGGCGGCGTGAAGAAGCCTCACCGCTACAGGCCCGGTACCGTGGCCCTCAGAGAGATTCGCAGGTATCAGAAGTCCACTGAGCTTCTGATCCGCAAGCTGCCCTTCCAGCGCCTGGTCCGAGAGATCGCTCAGGACTTCAAGACCGACCTGCGCTTCCAGAGCTCCGCCGTCATGGCTCTGCAGGAGGCCAGCGAGGCCTACCTGGTCGGCCTGTTCGAGGACACCAACCTGTGCGCCATCCACGCCAAGAGGGTCACCATCATGCCCAAAGACATCCAGCTGGCCCGCCGCATCCGCGGAGAGAGAGCTTAGACTGCCGCTTCTCTCGCAACAATAACGGCTCTTTTAAGAGCCACCTCCCTCTGTGCTGAAGACTCATCTCCTCTGCTGCTGCTCTCTGTCTGCTCACACTGTTCCTCTAAACATCTCGCACCATACACAAACACGTGCTCGTTTACCTATAATGCCCGCTTTGTGGGGACCACATATGATACATATTTGAACTGAAATTATTTAGCATCAATATTTGTCTTGTTGCTAAATTTTATCCATGGATTACCCAAACCTATAAAAAATTCTATGTTTATATTCAATACAGTTCAGAACCTTACCACTTCTTTCATTAAACATCACACGCTACACAACCCTTCCTCACACTCACCATGTGTCAGATAATCATCACAGTGCATAAGGGTGTCTGGTTATTGTTATTATCATGTTCTAGTGGCATAAGTTTAACACATCAGTGTCACTGTTTATTAGCTGAGCTACACATGACATAAATTTTGTTTACAATATCTATATTGAGAACTTGTTTTACTGACCAGACATGAGGTGATGTGTCCAACAGCTGGCTTTTTAAAACTCCTCTTGTGTATGGGTCGCTTTTGACCTGTGTTTTTAAATCAGCCATGAAATTCCCTCAAAACAATTATTTATCATCCAATTTCTTTCCTACCTCTTTCTCCTGTGTCTCCCAGACATCCGTGATGGGAGCGAGTTTGTCAGATTGTACTCTACTATCTCTGTCAAATCTGATAACGTTTGATATCAATCATTCTGACTTGTTTGTCAGTGAAAATGATTCTGAGTTTTACCTGGTGTGAAAAATAAATAACAGAGCAGATAAGAAAATTCTCTATCATGCCTGGATAGTTTAATGCTGAGGCTGCTGTCACATTCAAGTCATAGGATGGGATCTTATCCTGATCATCCTCCCCACCTCAGAATCAAGGAAGGCTTTCAGCTAAAAATGTCATAAGTGTGGCCCAAGACCTTCAAAATATGTCATATCCTGGATTGATGACATCAAATCCTGCTTTGAACTGTTCCTGGGTCCAATAAAACCACGATGGTCAACATGACCAACTTGCACCAGAAACGATTTAGGAAGACAATTGGAAGAAGGTAACTCAGATTGACATCTGCATTTGATTCTGACTGGTGAATACATTTCCAGCAACAAATTTACCCACAGTTTATGGGAAGCACAAAATGGTCGGAAAAATTCCAGGATATCAACATGGTTATTTTAATATATGCTGATGATGTTACTGTAATAGAAAAATAGATCAGCTACTAACATATATCAATAGCGCACATGTTTATTTTATCCATATCTTTAAATTGCCTCCTGGGGACAAATAAAAAGAAATAAAGAAATTAACTGATTATTATTTTATCCACCAAAGTTACTTGCACCGATACAATAATAATCAGATCCCCTTATTATTATAAATTCATCATTGTGTTGTTTTGTTTTTTTTAAAAGCTGTTGAGACATAAAGGCATCAAATATTCTAAACCCTAACCCTGACCCCACAATGGATCAGAGACAGGGTTTTATTAGTCCTGTTGTTCTAGTCCTGCTCCTGTGGAGGCGCTAACACACCACAGCCACAACAGTGGAGGAATACTGCACATCTGTCTTCAATCACGTCCTCAAAGGGTCTTTAACAGTCGGTGCAGTCAGTGGTCTCCATCATCATCAGCTGACTCTCTACAGATCAGTGACAATGAGCGGCAGAGGAAAGGGAGGAAAAGGACTCGGTCCTGGGGACAAATAAAAAGAAATAAAGAAATTAACTGATTATTATTTTATCCACCAAAGTTACTTGCACCGATACAATAATAATCAGATCCCCTTATTATTATAAATTCATCATTGTGTTGTTTTTTTTTTTTTAAAGCTGTTGAGACATAAAGGCATCAAATATTCTAAACCCTAACCCTAACCCCACAATGGATCAGAGACAGGGTTTTATTAGTCCTGTTGTTCTAGTCCTGCTCCTGTGGAGGCGCTAACACACCACAGCCACAACAGTGGAGGAATACTGCACCTCTGTCTTCAATCACGTCCTCACAGGGTGTTTAACAGTCGGTGCAGTCAGTGGTCTCCATCATCAGCTGACTCTCTACAGATCAGTGACAATGAGCGGCAGAGGAAAGGGAGGAAAAGGACTTGGGAAAGGAGGCGCAAAGCGTCACCGCAAAGTTCTCCGTGACAACATCCAGGGCATCACCAAGCCCGCCATCCGCCGTCTGGCTCGCCGCGGTGGAGTCAAGCGTATCTCCGGTCTGATTTACGAGGAGACCCGCGGTGTGCTGAAGGTTTTCCTGGAGAACGTCATCCGTGACGCCGTCACCTACACCGAGCACGCCAAGAGGAAGACGGTGACCGCCATGGACGTGGTGTACGCTCTGAAGAGACAGGGCCGCACTCTGTACGGCTTCGGCGGCTAAACTCAGTCAACTACACCGATTGACAACGACAACAACAACACAACGGCTCTTTTAAGAGCCACACACTCAATCACTGAGAGACACATCCTCTGGTGTACAATGAGATGTTTAATCCACATGTAATATATTAGCTAATTTATCAACGCAGGTAATTTATTTTAACTAGTACGTTTTTATTTCAGTCAGATTGCGTCATAATTTTTCTGTAACGTAATGTCATGGGAGACTGGGGAGGGTGTTGATCCACAGCTGGACGAAACGTGACCTCATGTCCTGACCAACAGAGCTGTCGTCCATTGTGGCGTTGATATCCAGGAAGTGACGTCGGTTATTGGTAAGCTCTGGCCAAACCACAGGTACCTCCATGTTTCCTTTGTTTGGGTTTCTGGGAACCAAATGTAAAACATTCATTTCATTTTTTTGTGTCAACAACAAAGTTAAGTAAACGTTCATTGCTGTGTTTTACCCAGTTCTGGCAAAGTTAGTCCAGTATGCGATCATATAGCCGGACAGGTCTCTGTGTCGGTCTCCATAAGCCTTTGGTGTGGTGAAGGGTTTGCCGAACACATACTGTAGATCATCAGCGTGGTCTGCTCCCACCCAGGCCTGGTAGGGTTTTCCTGGACCTGCCATCAAACTGGGCTCTGACAGCAGGTAGGAGTAGGTACGGCCGGACCTGTTAAACATCTCCGCAGTGAGTTTTAGTTATTTTTGTAAGTGTGTTATGACTTTCCAAACACTTCCTGAACTGACCCCGCTTTAGCAGCATGCAGGTAAATGGCAGTCTGAATGGGAACCAGGAAGATGTAATCAGTCCCAATGTCCACAGCAGTTCTCTTGATGTTCTCCTGACTTGGGTTCGAGCCCCAGGTGGATGAATATTCAGCAAAGGCAACCTCCAAACCAGCTTCTCCCTTCTCTTTGGTGTAAGAAGCAAGGAGCCGCCTGATATCTTCACTGTGGACAGAACGAACCAGATGGCACTGTTAGTCAAAGGTCCCTGTCCAGTCCCACACCCAATCACCTAAGACAAAATCCCTCCCTCTGGAGGACAAACCAGCCTCACACAGGTGTGTCTTCATTCTTGTTGCTCAGGGAGGGAATGTCCTTTGAAGTGAAGAGGTGACCATCCATGTTGTTCACCCCGGCGAGGTAGTCTACGTCAGCAGCATTGTGGAACAAGTGCTCCGGTTGATCGGGGATGAAGTCTCCATCGACAACGGGAGCCAGACGAAGGTACTTCACACCAGGATCTGAGATGAGTTCAAACAGGTTTTTTTTTTTTTGCCAGAGCACAATTAAATATTTATGTGATGCATGAATGCAGCCAGTTAAATGACGGCATTATGACCAAATGGCATAAAAGGCACTTTTAACTACAAACTGATAATTAAATTAATTGACTTAATAAATGCAATGTTGAAGATTGTCAAATAAACAAATGGCTGAGAATCTGTCTCCTAAGTGAAAATATTCCAATATTTAAAACACTCCATAAAAATGGATCCAATTAATTATCATTAATTGGTGCTCACAGTCTGGGGAGCCTGGCCGGATGTGGGGAGAAGCCATTGTGAGAGTCCGAGCATCAGTGGATTTCAGACAGGCCGCCATCCCGTCATCGGCGGGGCAGCCGACCTTCACAGCAACCTGAACGCATGGTGTGTAATCGAGCCGAGCTCGTCAAGTCTTCATTTAGCTAAAAACTGAAAGTGTTAAATGACTGGGACTGGGATGACCTACCTCCTCTGCAACTGTGCGTGGGTTCCTGTTGAGAGCCCAGGGACAGAGGGCAACACCACTCTGGGAGATTGCTCTCTTGAACAGCCCTTTGTTGTGGGGGGAGAGCATCTGTAAAGGAATGTATACATATAGTATTCAATACATATAGTATTCAAATATCATGTTGTATCGTGTAAGTGATAGAAACTTTCCAATAAACCAGAGCCGAAAGGTAGAGTTAAAGGAAAGTTACTGTGTGCATGGAAAACTCAGTATGGGAACGTGTTTTCTTTTCTCCTCACCTGGAAGCTAACGCTAGCGCCACCTGCAGACTCGCCAAAGATGGTGATGTTGTCTGGGTCTCCACCAAATGAGCGGATGTTCCTGTGCACCCAGCCGATGGCAGCGTGCTGGTCCCACAGACCATAGTTCCCTGTTGTGGTTTTAGTCGTAAGTACACTGCAGACACCGACCGCACCACCAACCTTTAATTTTACTCACCAGGTAATCTGGAGTCTCCTGTGCTGAGGAAGCCCAGGGTTCCCACACGGTATCCCACTGACACCATAATAACATCCCCCCTTTCTGCAATCTCCCGACCACTGTACAGATAGTTGTTCAGAAAATTCGGCCCCATTGAGCCGCCCAACAGAAAGCCTCCTCCATAGAACCAAATCATCACCGGGAGGTTTGATGACACTTGGGGAAAAACAAGAGATCGTTATTATTCTTTTTATTTTCAATTTACAAGCATTTCTTTTTCTCAACTTGATATGGTGTAAGTATGGTACCATGTCGACCATGAGGAACCCAGATGTTCAGGTAAAGGCAGTCTTCACTCCCAAAAGATGAGGTCTGCAGCATGCTGATCTGGAGACATCTTTGGGCAAACTTAGTTGCCTTCAGTATGCCTGCAGGATGAAAACAAGCTTCAGTATCTATCTGTCTATCTATCTATCTATCTATCTATCTATCTATCTATCTATCTATCTATCTATCTATCTATCTATCTATCTATCTATCCATCCACCATCCATCCATCCATCCATCCATCCATCCATCCATCCATCCATCCATCCATCCATCCATCCATCCATCCATCCATCCATCCATCTATCTATCTATCTATCTATATAAATTTTAAGCTGTGTTTGGTCCAGTCGAGTTTAATTAAACGCACCGTCCCAGCCAGGGTGAGGTTGGGGTTTCTCAAAGATTCCAGGTTTGGCAGCGAAGGGAATTCCTCTGAAAACATCCACAGAGCGGAAAAGACCGAGGGGAATATTTTGCCCCTGGACACTGCCACCTTCTGTTTTCACCACCCCCAGCTAGAGACAGCCAAAAAGAGCTTTCACCTTCAGCGACTAAAAAAAACCATTCTCAAAACAATGCTGTCTCTTTTTTCTGTTTTGTCAATGAGTGAAATGTGTGGAAATGGCGTCAAATTCCAAAAAGTTTAAAATCACGTTTCTGTTTAGCTCAGTTTAGCAGTTACCTCTCACAACAATAACATATTGATTTGTTACACGCCTGTCTTTGTGCTATTGATTTTTGTATTTTCTAATGATTTTGGTTTTTTAGACTTACAGAGGCTGCGGAGGCTTTTCCCAGGGACAGGACAACAGCCACCAGAATCACGACCGTCTCCATGGCTGCCCAGACACCTGTGGCGAGCTCGCCAGCTTCTTATATACACAACGCAGCCCTGCGTTGTGCATATATTAATGGTAAATATGGCTGTTTGCACAAGTTATACAACCTTTACACTCTTACTGTCACCCTGTGGTCCCCCTGGCCATAACCTCTGACCTCTGATGGGAAACTGTATGGTGTGAACTGTGCCAAAGGTCAAATGAATGAAGTGGACTCATCAGTGGAATCTCGTTACACAACCCCGAAATTATATTTTTACACTTATGCAAAGTCAAAGTTCAAACCCTCACTGTCAGCTGTCACAGTAACAGGACTGTTATTTTTGATATGAGAAGCGAATCCACATCAAACTTCATTTACATTTGATATTAAATTATATCAAATGTTTCCTTCACAGTTTTTTGAAGTACTAAAATCCCACTGTGGGAGTGTAGGACAGCGGACAGAGCTCATTGGTCTTTGTATATTTGATAAAGATGCCAGCGTGTTGTTGATTTACAAACACAGGTGGAGTTCTTCTCAGATGAACACATGGTTTGGGAGAAGATAAGACCTTAAAAATAACCCCGGCCCACTGAAGTGTTGCAGTTGTTGCAGGGTTTAAAACCAAGACTTGCAGAAGAATTGCAGATGAACGTTCTCGTGCACTGTAGATGATGATTTTGTTTCATAATGTGACTCTTTACCTTAAGATAGGCAGAGTAAACATGTTTCCCTCAATGGGGTTAAAATAATTCTAAATAGACGAAAGTGTATGGACATTATATTCCACTGCAAAAATAAACATCATAGTCCATTAGATTTGTGATAAATATTATATATTTTTTATAATTAATTTATGAGCGCCAAAAGTGACGCTTTGGTTTGTTCATTATAATGATATAAATATAAGTTAGGCAGGTAAGTAGGTTATGCAACATGATCCTATTTGTATTAAAAGTGGGGGACATTTTTGACTTCTACACTACTCAGGTACATTGTAAACATAAATATGCAAAACACAGTAAATCAAAACAAGTCGAAGTTTAGTTTGTATTCATACATTTATTAATCACAGAGCAACACTGATGCGATTCTTTGGACGTGCAGAACCACACATAAGGTGCACAGTTTACCGCTCCAGCACTTTATTCAGAGATGTTTACTGGTAGATTAGGCAGGATGCTGGTCCAGAAGTGAACGTAGCGCAGTCTCATCTTCTGGCCCACATAATCCTGGTTCATTTTAGAATTGATCTCCAGGAACTGGTGTCCTGTGCTGGTGAATTTGGGCCAGCTGACCGGCACACCCGCCTCTCCTTTGTTGGGATCTCTGTGGGCGTAAGCAACATAAACAACTGAAATTTTTTTTGTTTTTTTAAACATTTTCTGTGACGCTCCTATGTCTCCTGTCAACAGACTTATACCCAGTTTTGGCAAAGTTGGTCCAGTAGGCGATCATGTAGCCGGACACGTCACGGTGGCGAGGCCAGTATCCCAGCGGTGTGCTAAATGGCTTTCCGAACACATACTGCAGGTCGTCAGCATGGTCTGCTCCCATCCAGCTGGGGTAGGGTCTGCCAATGCCGCCCATACGGTTGGGCTCAGAGAAGATGTAGGAGTAGGTGCGGCCAGTTCTTTGATGAGACATGTGAAACATAGGATTGAATTTTTACTCGTTTGATTTAGATCCTGAAAATCGAAACTCACAGTAAAATGAGGGGACGACACGGTTTATAAAACAGACGGACGATTATAACGCAATTGCAAGATGCTGCCCTCACGTGGCATTGGCAGCATGAAGGTAGAGAGCAGCCTGTGTGGGAACCAGGAAGATGTAGTCCGTTCCAATTTCCACAACAGTTTTCTTGACCGTCTCTCTGCTTGGATTTGATCCCCAGGTTGAGGTGTAGGTAGAATAGGCACTGTCCAAACCAGCTCTGCCCTTTTCCTTAGTGTAAGAACCGAGAAGCCTCTTCATATCTTCACTACACGTGGGGGAGAGAAGGTTTGAAAGTTAGGTCCTATAAAAGGCCTCTGACAAAACTCATCACTGCTCATATTTCACATTTATCGAGTGACTTGAACCCACATCTCAGTGTCAACCAGGGGGGAGTTGATGGAAGGGACATCTAAACCGGTAAAGATGTGTCCATCCATGTCGTTGACTCCAGCGATGTAGTCGATGTCAGCGGCGTTGTGGAACAGGTTGTAAGGCTCGTCAGGCAGGAAGTCACCATCGATCACAGGAGAGAGAACCAGGTTTTCCACTAGAGGGTCTAAGAAAGACACACAGAGACCAGAGACAACTTTTTATTCAAATGAAAATGAACCAGTAAGCTGCGGGATGATATATATAAATACATGATATGATATATAAATACACAATAGCACGTACGATCAGGGGAGCTGGCCAGGTCGAGCGTGCCGGCCATCGTGAGGAGCGTGGGATCTGTCATTTTCAAACAGGCGACCATGTTGTGGTCAGTGGGGCAGTTGACCTTCAGAGCAACCTGCAGTGAGGGTTTGAACACTTTTAGTTGTTTCTCTGGTTGTCAGCGAATCCAACATTCAAGACCGTTTGAGTTGTCATAGAAACGAAGAGGAGAAGGCTTGATGTACCTCCTCAGCGAACCTGCGCGGGCTCCTGTTGACAGCCCAGGGGCAAAGGGCAACGCCACTCTGGGAGATGGCTCTCTTAAACAGCCCTTTGTTGTGGGGAGTGAGCGTCTGAGGGAGGAAATAATGATTTATTGTTTTCCTCAACGTTTCTTGTATCCTGTTCAAATTCAGCATTTCATTATCAACCGTTCCAATAATAAGAGTAACAATAATAATTTCACCTGGAAGCTAACGCTAGCTCCACCCGCAGACTCTCCAAAGATAGTAATGTTGTTAGGATCTCCTCCGAATGAGCGGATGTTCCTATGCACCCAGGCGATGGCTGCTTGCTGATCCCACAGACCATAATTTCCTGAGGGAGGATAGAACATTTAGCAGTGTCAGCATTTATCAGTCTTAACGTGCGTATGTTATATAAAGTGGCATGTACCGGGCAAACTAGAGTCTCCGGTGCTCAGGAAGCCCAGCGTTCCCACGCGATATCCCAGCGTCACCACAATAACATTTCCTCTGTCTGCAATCTCCTGACCGCTGTACAGGTAGTTGTCCAGGAAGTTAGCACCCATCGAGCCGCCAGCCAGGAAGCCGCCTCCATAGATCCAGACCATGACAGGCAGATCCGTGGACACTTTAGATGGAAGAGAATTGGAGCCCGTTGTTGTGTTGGTTTATTTTAGACAATATTTGGTGAGCTGCTCTCGGCGTTTACCTGAGCGACCATGAGGAACCCAGACGTTCAGGTACAGACAGTCCTCACTCCCTCTGGTTTCAGTCATGATGAGGTTCACCTGAAGGCATCTCTTCCTGTACTCAGTGGCCTTCAGGATACCTGACAGAAGATGTGCAGATGTTAAGAGAAGAATGAGGCTCTTCATGACACAGCACATGTTACCAAACTTCAGCAGTTAAACTTTTGTCTAATATACCAATGTTCCGACTAAGACCGAAATGAACAAAATGCATACATCAGCAACAATAATGCTCATTCAGCAGAATTGGCTCAAGGGGTTCTGACTTTTTCTATTTTGCTTTAATGTCATATTTATCAATATGGTTTTCACACAGGAATAATGTACGTGAAGTTTGTACATCTGTATTGTGCATCTGTACTAGCCATGAAAATGAATAAGCATCAGATCAGGACTCAGGTATTAGCAGATGCTCAACACTGAATGACATCATCCCTAATTATTTATAGTTTTTAAGTCATTGGTCTGAATGTAAAGTCCAGTACACTCACCGTCCCAGCCAGGGTGACGCTTTGGTTTCTCAAATCTTCCAGGCATGGCAGCGAATGGGATCCCTTTGAAAACGTCCATGTGACGGAAGAATCCAAGACGAATGTTCTTACCCTCCACCATCCCTCCCTCTGTGTACACAACTCCCAGCTGCAGAAATCACAACACAAGACAGTGCGGTAAAAATATATATATTTTTTTCAAAACCAATGCAGTTTTGCCACATTGTTTTTAAGTTGGTTTAAGTAAATAAAAATGAAACTAGACATAAAACGCACTTACAGAGGCCCCGGAGACCACCTCCAAAAACACTGCAACTGCAACCAAAATCCCCAGCGTCGCCATCGTGAGCTGACTGTGAGAAGCAGGAGGGTGGTTGGCCGGACCTTTATAAAGGGAACACCTCCCCTGAACAGCTGACCCCTGTGCAGTGTGAGTGGCTGCTTTTCTCACTGTTACCTAACATGTCAGTTTTAACCACCTCGTTTTGATCACTTGCCAACGTGTTTCATTAACCAAACCAAAAGCCACTTTACAGCTGCTCAGCGCAGGAGATACCGACAGGTATTTTTGGTCGACGCTGTTCTTTTTTTTGTGAGTCAGTTTTTGAGTTATGGGCAAAAACAATTTGATGATTTTTAATGTTTTGGATGATCTAAAGAAAGACAGACCCCAAAAGACTCACAATAATTATAATGATGGAGCTCTGACACAACTCAGTTGAAATACCGGATGTTTTATTTACATTCGGCTGAATAAATGCACAGAAATCTTACAGAAACCGGAAAAAAATAACAGTCCAGACATGTGTCATTCAAATAGACATTCAAATCTTCTTGTTACATGTAATCCAGAATTTCTGTCTCCATCTCATTCTCACTTCCTTCAGATGGCTGAAACTCATCATCATCTTCATCATTCTCATCGCCGTCCTCCTCGTCCTCTGCATCCAGGTTTCTTGCTGAGGATTTTAAACTTGAGCTTCTGCGTCTGCTTCTGTTTGGGATTTCTGCCAATGCCGAGGGACACAAATCACATCGAAAAGCAGGATTTCTCAGTACGTATCTGTTGCAGCTACGACACATTTTAAAGTGAAACTGTTGTAGTGTGGATGCAGAATTTGTGATGTATATCTGTCTTACCTGGCTTCTGTGCTCGGATGACTTTCGTGATCATAGCTGAGATGATGTCTCTCAGCTTGTCCGTGGTACCGACCTCACACCAGCCGTCTCGCTCATTACATATGGTTTCCTTACCACTATTCTCTTCAATCACCTGTTTGATGCTGGAGACAAACAAATAGCTGTGTTATACCCAGTGGTGGACACTTACTTCAGTACTGTGATGTACTTCAGTAGTTCTATAGGCATAACACTGTATTGTACCTTTTAACATCCAGATCACAGAGCTGATAAAACATCTGTCTGTGAGGCGGCAGCATGCCCTCTCTGAAAATGTAGGCTGACTCCTGAGGAGGTGAGACAGGCGGCAGTATTTACATATCAGTGAAGCAAGACCCAATTAAAGCTTGTTCAGCTCATGCTGTAATAATGCTTTGGTGAAATTGGTATGTACTGGGCCATCACTGACCTTCAGCTGGTATGTGAGTGGGAATGTATCTCGACTGGAACTTGGACCTTCCTGTGCTGGGAGATCCATCACACTGGCTGGCTGAGGACCTGGAGGAATGAACACAAAGTTGTGTTACCTCAGCAAAGCACCAAGATAACTGAGATTATCAGTAAGTTGCTGTGACAGTTTAATTTAGTGAGCTGTGATATTTTAGTGTTAGCAGAACAGAAACATTGAATTCTGCCACTCACCTGCTTTGTTGAATGTGATGGGCAGACTATAGTTGAGGGAACTCCTCTTGGCTTTTACTGGCATGTCAAATTTTGAATAGCCTGGAAGTGGGAAACGGAGGAACAAGTGGTCAGCGTCAGGCAGAGAGGTCGCAACTGTTCGCAGCTCAGACACTCACCATGCCTGGTGCTGGAGCGGATCCTGAAGTCCAGCATCTGGTATTTCTTGGCCTCTTTGTCTTTTCGGGGGTCATAGCCCAGCCTCACCCACAGACTTCTCCATGGTCCTGTCACCTACAAAATTAAGTCTGATGATGAACTCAAATTTAGGAAAAGGATTTGTATCTTGCATAAGAGCAGCCCTACCTAAAACTATCACACTACCTTTATGTATGTCATTTATATAGTATTTCTTTATTTTGTTTATTTATAATTTATAATTTCAATGGAAAGAATTATGATATAATATTATTAATGACATGAGGGAAAATAAACTGAACAGCATCTATTTTATTCCCCTTACTAAACTACCTCATGCTTTACTATGCATGCGTTGTGCCCTCGACTCACCATGTAATAGGCGAAGACGGGCAGCAGCAGTTTCAGTTTTTCAGGGTGGATGTTGATGTTGGCCTTGACTGCGTTCCGTGACCAGATGGGCCGACTCTCAAACATCTAGGCACAAAAAGTTTGGTTTGAGATTAGATAAAGGCTCAGAGATCAACATTAGGTCAGACTTGTGTAACTTTATATAATCAAATTTTCCAGCTTCAACCAGTAGATACTGATGAACACTAAAAATAACCTGATGGAAAAATAACCGCAATAAAAAATGGCTGCACTATGTGTTAGAGGTGGATTCATATACAGGCACAAGATATAGTCAACAAATCACTACTGGTCATATGGGGCATAATGTCAAAGGGCACACTGTTGTGTTCTCAGACACCAGTGAGAACAAACACAACAGGCACACTAACCTTTTTCATTTGTTTTTCTGCCTCTTTGTCACAGTCCTTCAAACACACTCTTGTCCAATTGAGCTTGGCCGCCGCTAGACACTCAGAGGGCACAGTTGGATCCGGGAAACTGACAAAAATAGCATTATTGGGCCGACGAGTGCGATTCTGGCTGATAAAGTTCTTCTTGGAGACCGCCACCTGGCTATAAGCAGAACAGAGAAGAAACACAATTGCTATATAGATTCCATATTCCAGAGAAATTAAGAACAAAGAGTTTCCTATATTTAGATCAGAAACAAGGAATAAATATATTAATTTCAAAATGTAAAACCATTCTTCCGTGCTGTGTATCTGTATTGTTTGTGACTCAAGTCAATGTCATATTCAAGATCAGATCCCAAATTTTGGCTTACAAGAAAACCATGGGAAAGTCACATTTCAAAAGTTAGTTAAGTTGACACTGGAAATGATGGTTTTCCCACAGAGCTGTTACTGACTTGTGTCGGCCGTCAGGCCTGTAAAAATAATCCACAGGACTGTCGAGGCGTGAGAAGATGGCGGGAGGAAGAAAGTAGGGTATTGGCTTTGCAAAGAACTCTTGAGTCTCGGATTTGTGAAGGATGATTTTGTCATAGAGAGAAATGTCTTTTCCACCTGCTGAATGCACGGCAAGGTACTGAAAGTCTGCCATCCCTGCAGAAAAACAAAGACATGTTCAGCCCGCCGCCAAGGTCCAATCTCTTTATAGAAAATCATGCTCAAGGAAACGCATAGTGTCACCTTGGAATTTATAGGTTGTTCTTATGACTCCGAGCAGATCCATGTGGATCTCAGCATCTTTGGGGTCTTTTTTCCGCACTCGCCGCCGCACCCTGAGGAGGAGATTGCTGGATGGGAAGCGGTTTCCACACAGAGGGTGACAGAAAGGGTCCTGAGGTCGGTACCTCAGCTCAAGCCGCCGGTTGCTGTGAGCGAAGATCTGTGGATTCAGAGGGAAACTCCATGTCATATCATTTCTAGATATGTGCGGTTGGACCATAGCAGATGAGGACAATAATTCCAAAAGCCTGACTTTATTATATTCACCTCATTCAAAAATTAAACCTGACATAGGCACAAAATCAAATCTAGGGCCCTTTTCTTTTTTTTACTGCAAAGGGGTTAAAATAAAATAAAGCTCCATCGTCCCAGCAGATAATACACTTTACAGTTTTACAATCACTTAAGTTTAGAAATTAATGATCTAAATACCAACAATACAAGAATAATATGGTAATAAACATAAAAAATGTAAAGCTAATGCTTGCTAGCTATAACAAATAAAGCTAAGCTAAAAAAAAAAAAAACGTCCAGGTCTGAGAGCTAGTAGTAACAGAGTCCAGGACGTGGCTAACTTACGTTGGACACGGTTTGTTCTCCCCCGAGTGTCTCCAGCATCATGTCCACGCTGCGGACCACCGCCGGATACTCCACACACACCAGCCTGTTGTCCCGCAGCTCCACGCTGGACGAGCCGCCGGGCCCGTCCGCTTCCCTGTCCTGGGAGGAGAGAGTCAGCTCCGTCAGGGTCAGATCCATCTTCACGCTGGCTGCAGCCCCCCATTCCGGCTCCTCATTTCCGGACATTACCTGTGGGATTAAAACAGCAGTAAACCCGGGAGACTCAGGTAAATCAGTCGGTTTGTTGTTGAATGTGGTGTCCGTGTGCAAAATAGCGCCGGGCGGAAACACGTGTGCGCACATGTCGTTCCACCGCTATGACTTAAAGTTCTCTTTCGTTTAACATCTTTCGAAATCAAACTAGATAGTTTAAAAAAAAATACAAAAATATTTTTTTTTAAATTTTCACAAAAAATAATAAAATTATTTAAACGCTGGTTGTTGCTGAACACACGGTCGGCCACACGAGGGCGATGTTTAACCAAACATAATGCATTCAATGAACAGTTACACTGTATCTTATCTGTATCTTCAGTATATTTGATCAGTTCATAAGAATTTGAATGGATCTGCTTGATCTGCTGGTTATTTTAAATTAAGCACCTTTTTTTTATTGATACCATTTCGTAAAAGTAAGTTTGTATTGTCGCACAAAGACATCCTCTGTTGTCAGAGGGATGTCTGGAGGAGGATTTGCGTGTTGTCCCTCCCTAAAACTGTCAAAACACTATAATCCCCTCAGAGAAGACAGACAACTAGGCACATATATCTGTGTGTTTACCAAGACATTTAAGTTGCTGTTATAGATCGGTAATTAGTGTCTGATGTGACTGTTTACTTTGATTCTAGTTTGTCCTCTTTTCCCATGTCTTGCAGGGAGTACAAAGTTCAACATTACAACAACGTGTGCCTGTAATTAAACAGTATTTTATTTGAACTGTTTGAACCATTGGTGACGGGTAATTTGCCTTAATTGATCTTTTTCTTACTTTATCTTAAACAATCTGGTTTTCTGGACCTGAACTCATCTACTTTTGCATCCGACTTTCAATACTGCCACTAATAATTTATCAAATGATCAATGTGTTGGCATCGCTGAATCTTAACCCTGTGCCCCAAACACAGTGTTTATAGCAGTGTTCGGTGTTTAGCCTATAGCTTAGTGTAAAGAAGAAACAACTCCATAGCTGCATATGTCGCACAAACTATTTTTATTTTACAAATGTTAAAATAAACCCTCCACATTGACATCATGACATTATCGTCCAGTGTGGATAAAATATCTATATATTAAGAAACAAGTGCACGCATTGAGTTTAGTTTTCTCGTCAGTTTCATTGTCAGTTTTGCAACATGTGTAGTAAATAAAGGGGCTTTGGAGATCTTCTCCCTCTACCTTCTAGTCATCGTCTTATCAGCTGAGTCATCAGCCTCATTAATGTCATTACGACCTGCGCCGTGCCTTTTCTTTTGTGGACTCACTATCTGCTTGAAGCATCGACACCAACTGCACCAACCGCACTGTGACAGTCAGCCTGTGCAGGTCTGTGACAGTGTTTTATGGGCAACTGACTGACAATCGGTTGTGTTTGATGATCTTTCTGTCTATCATCCTGTCTCTCTGTGTTGAATCTTCATGTAATTCAGCCCTCGGTGCTATCAGAGTCCGCGGCCTGTCCGCTCCTCCCTGCTGGCCTCTTCCAGCCGTTACAGTGTGGCCTGACCATGATAACATTATCAGTGGCCGTCCGTCAGCAGCTGGCGCTGGAAGAGCCTGCTGCCCTCAGATTTCACACAGCCCAGTCAGCTTATCCTCTTCCCCCTGTCATCCCTTCCCTCAGCCTCTCTACCTCCAGCTCGCTGTGTGTACGTTGCAATGGCATTCTGTACACCCATACATGGATGTGTGATGGAGGAAATAGGCCACGCCCACCAAAACACACCCACCTTCTATAGGTAAAACAGAACAAGTGAAGGGGCTTCTTTAACCACACTCAACACCTACTACAAATAAAATGTATAGAAATGCAGAGCAGCCCAACAGTAGAGTGGTTTCCCATTAGTTTTGTGTATTGGCCTCAAAGGCAAAGCAGCGTTCAGTTGAGCGTTCAAAAAATGATGCTAAAATGATTTGTAAGTTAACAAGATCAAGAGAAAAGGTGGCGGACGGACAGGAAGTGGCGTCATAGAACCATATGACTGTATCATGGCTGTTTCATGCACTTATCTATTGGCGCCCAGGACCCAAACAGTGTCAGTGGCAATCAAACAGTGTCACACGTGTCACCCCCCCCCCCCCCCCCCCCCCCCCCCCCGTGTCACACGTGTCCCCCCCCCCCCCCCCCCCAAACACACACATACACAACCACAAATACAGTGTGACAGCAGCGGATGTGATTATACAGCATCTTTGTGTGTTTGTTCACAGAGAGGAAATCTGCTGACAGCTCATTTTTCTCTTTTTTTTTTAAAAACAAAGTTTCATAAGCTGACAAATGATTCAAGGCCACCATAAGAAAAACAGTACAACTGTCTTGTGATTATAATTATGATCTTAAGGCATGGTATGTTTTTAATTGATAAACTGGGCATATTTTGGATATTTTTATGATATACATAATAACTATATTATCTTCTTCTCAAAGTTACATTATAATATATAATTCTAATCATTTGGACAGTTTGTTTTTTATGCAAGACTTTTTGCAAAGTATCTACAAAGAGCAGTGTATGACGCAGATTTTTTTTTATTATTAAGACATTTATGCATGCTGGTTCTCAAGTGTGAGACTTGACAGTGGAATTTATTATTTTACCTAAATTTAAAAAACTCTTTATTCCCATCTGTGCTGTCATCATTATTTCACAGTGCTTTGTGTCTCCCTTAAGACTGAAACTATCACAACAGTTTCAACTCTCGACCTCCAGTCAGGTCATTTTATATTTTTGTGAACATTTAACATTTGAAAGACAGATTCAACCAGCTGTCAGAGAAGATGTGCATGTGTGTGTGTGTGTGTGTGTGTGGTGTGTGTGGATTTAGATTAACCGTAGAACAGAGAAGGACTTGGGCATGGGTGTGTCCCAGAGAAAGCCGACTGGAGAGACGTCGTTTGTGACAAACATTCTACACAGTGACAGCAAATAGTGACTCAGATTTCCTTGATCTCACCGGGAGAACGAGGCCCTCGCTCCTGCTCCGTTTTCAGTGAATGTGTCATTGGCGCCTCAGGCACGTTCAGCCATCCATTCCTCCTGCAGCGTTTTCACAGAACTGCCCGGGCCTCATTTGCATAGACCCAATTTGCAAGACAAATTTCAGCTCTCTACCTGCTGCTTCTCCTCTGTGTGTCTCTGTTAGTGTGTGTGTGTGTCTGTGTGTGTGTGAGAATTAGAGAGACAGAGTTCTATTTGGATTGGTGTGTGTTAGTTTTGACAACACAGCACTGATGTTTGAGTCTTGATTTCTCTCTCTCTTCCTCTCTCTCTTTTGCAGGTAGATCAGAGTGGTCGTTAATGCTGAGACGTCTGATTGCAGTTGATCTAAACTCCACAGCACTTCATATCTTTAATAATAATCATAATAATATTTCAGTACTGTCTGTGTACTGTGTAAGACTTCCTCATAACTTCTTACCACCGGGGGGAGTCTGACAATTGTCAGAAACAATAGTCTTTTGTTACTCTACGTGTATATGTGACGCTCAGTGAGGGCTGAACAGTTAGAAATACAATCAGTTGATGCCTCAGCACCTCAGGCAACACACACATATGCAAACGAGCAGGAGCTGAACAACCACATCAAAACACTCCAGTTCTGCTGTTCTGTCAGACGCCTGTGCTAAAGTGGAAAATGGCTTTAACGAGCGAGGCTGCCAGTGATGATGATGATGATGTGTTATACAGGTGCGTATGGCGTCAGCACCTTTCCCCCGCTCCCCTGTTTTTCTCCAGTTTTTCCACAGGCTAACCCCCACAACACCACTGCCCCTCCCCTTTCAGGACCTGTGTCCTGTTTGTGTGGTTCCACCCACGCCCATCCTCTTGTCTGTTGGTTACCTGTGCAGGATTTTGATTTGCTCTGTTTGCACGCACCAGGATGCAGCGGCACGTCTAACTGACGCGGGATCACAACAGACCCCGTTGCCCCGGTAATAGCAACACATTTTGCATAAAGCACACAGATTTGTTTGCCAGACAGTAACCTCTCCTCTCTCCCCCGTTCAGACACTGATTTCTACTCCCTCATAGCACAACAGAGACGAGTCAGCGTTATGAACTGTGGGTGTATGAAAAGTTTTGGTCTTGCATCAGTTGTTCCCCTATTTGTTTATTTATTTATAAGCTCGTTAGAGCTGGCGTCCTCCATCCAAGCAACAAAAGAAATCATATGTGTTGTTACTGGATGTAACATTTGATGTCCAGTGAACTAAAAGGCAAATTGTTTCAAATTAATTAAAATATATATATATAAATATGTGTTAAAACTGTATTTCAAACAATAGAAAAACTATGTTTTTTTTAACTTATACTAAAAGTTACTTGCAGATGTATTTGCCAAACAAGTCCAACAGTTGGACGCTTGTTATTTGGCGTTAGACTTTTGGACGTTAGCCCAATTTCCACCAATAACAATGACAACTGGGAAGGATTTACACATTTAAAGTGACTTTAACGAGTTTAAGTTTAAGTGAAACCGACATGGAAAACAGAGCTGAAGCGTTGTCACGGCAGCAGACGCTCTAACGTGTATCTACAACCAGTTTTATGACTAAACTTCACTCCGTGTTTGTCAGATTTGAAAGGCTGAGGTGATGATCTGATTTGCCTGGAGCAGATTAATATCCTAACAGGTTTGGTGTTTGAGGAAGGTGGTGAGTTAAAGTAAATCCAGTTGGCTGCCTGGGTGTGGCGACAGTTAAGACTAAATAATCAATCCCCTTTTCGGGAGCCTCCTAATAATCCCTTCATTCCCATTGGAGGCACTGCAGTGGCAACACTAGATGCATACAAGGGTGTGTGGCCGAAATGATCACCGGTTTGTGATATTCTGATTTTGACTGAGATTATCGAGCAGACTCAGACTCAAAGAGCAAAAAAAAAAAGTTTCTGAGCGGAGGAGAACCCCATGTCTCAATTAGGAACATAATGAATTCCTTCAGCTGCTTTCTAGTCGACTCTCAGGTATGGAAATGCCACAGATTTGCATGCTGCTCCAGGTGTGTTATTTGAATGCAGCATTACTCCATCACATACTGTATCTGGTTCCTGCAAGAGATTTCCCCCCCGAGGCCACAGTTATGTCGTTGTACTACATCCTGCTCCGACAGGAAAGTGACTCCGAAAGACACACAGAAAAAGTCGAACAGCGAGAAAAAGTGTGTTTGCCGTGCTCATCTTGTCATCTTCGACAAACACGCAGCGTGTACTTTACCCCGCAGCTGTGAAGGATTGCATGTTGTCCCTCACTTTCCATGACTTTATTCATTTTTATTCAGCAGAACATGCAAAGATTTTTGGAGTCTATTCCACCTTTATTTTTTTATTTTTTTTAAACAAAAGTCAAAGCCTTCATCAACTCATACACAGAATCTGGCAAATTGACATCGCTGAAGCATAAAATAAATATCTGAACAAAAAACGATTAGGTTCCACAAGAGTACCACAAGCAAATCTTTAACATCTCCCATTCAACAGCGCACTAGCGTATAACGTCCAATATATTAACAAAGTACATCGTATTTACGTTCCTCTATGACACAAATGGCATTTTCCTGAACAATTTGATTTCACAGCTTTTGTCTTACGTTATCCATAAACACTATGGCAGCTACTTTGATAACCTTAACACCATTTCAGAATTCCTATCAACAACATGTTACTGCTGAGCCACTGTGCATACAGTTTTCATTTCATGCCGTGCTGGCTCTCGTGGTGCCTGCGGAGATCTACCTTACGTTGGAAGCCTTTGGAGCAAATGTCACATCCAAACGGCTTGAAGCCTGTGTGCTTCCTGCTGTGGGTGATCAGGTTGGAGCTTTGGCTGAATGCTTTACCACACACTTGACATTTGTGGGGCTTTTCACCTATAAGAATGTACACACACATATATATATATTTTAAAAAATAATTCTACACAGTAAAACCATGAATAACAATTTTTTAAAGAATACGTAATTTCCTTTCCACTGCTTCTGCCAAATCAGATGCATCACCTGCATCAAAAATAGTCCTAAATAGTGTGTACAGACAAGGTTTGCATTCATACGTATCCGTGAAGAATCATGCCATTGTTAAGATTTGTGGACCATTCACTGGCAACAAATGTGGACTGTATATAGTTCCTTTTACAGAGGTGCAGGAAAACCAGATATGCAAATAAGCGGGGCATTTGTTTAAGTTTCTTTTCTGATTTATCAGCAGGTATATTACTCCTGGAAACAATTCCTGCTCTCTGCACTTGGAAAGCAGATAACTACTATGACTCACCGGTGTGGATGTACGTGTGCTTCTTCATGTCAGACTTCTGGTGGAACCTCTTGCCACAGTACTGGCAGGGGTACGGCCTCGTGTCCGAGTGGATGAGCAGGTGTGTGGAGAGAGTGGAGGAGCGCTTGAATGATTTCCCACACATCTTGCACTCAAAGCTTTTTTCCTGATCAACCACAAAGGAACAAAATGTTGATTAAGTAATCGGGGGAGGGGGGGGTGTTTGCACAAAAAGTGTCTCAAAGTCACTGATGTACCTGAGAGTGGACGTTCATGTGTTGCTCCAGACTGACTGCGTGACCAAAGGTTTTTCTGCAGATGCTGCAGCCGAAAGGTCTCGTCCCGCTGTGTGACCTTCTGACGTGGACCTCCAGGCCGTGTGGCGTGGAGAACACCTGAAGCAGGGTTATTTCGATGAACTGGAGCAGCTTAACGAAGTCACTTTGTAATGAGTCTACGCTCGACGTTTGCCCTTTGCACTCGAGTGGATGCAGTTGTGTGTACGTGTGGTGCGTACCTTGTCACAGGTAATGCAGTGGTAGGTGTTGGAGGTGGGGGAGTAGTGGGTGCTGCAGTCGAGGGGCTGCTGAGCCTGCGGACTGCGGCTGATGTGGGTGCTGTACAGGCTGCTGGCATGCTGCAGCACCGTGGGGCTGAACGTCACCTGACGGAGCTCGTAGGACGACGGCACCGGATCCCAGGCATATGTTGACTTGTAGTAAGGAGGGAATTCTGCCATGTGAGGCTCTGAGGCGACACGAAATTAAACACAGAAAGAAAAACAACACCTTTAGCTCCTGTGATTTAACATCATGCTGTGTGCATAAAGTTAAGAGGAGCGTTTGGCAGCTCACCATTTAGGAAGTATGGTTGTGTGGGAGCTGTGGGAGGTCGAGTTGGCTGTGGATGAACAGGTAATGGACACGAGGTCTCCGTCTCATCCTTTTCAACCGAGGAGCGGTCAGAGGGGGAAAGCTGCCCCTCGGACTCACGATCTGTGCTCTTTACTGCGGGTGGGTCTTCAGCAAAGGCAAACAAACACACAAACACACACACAAACACACACACACAAAAATACAGAGATTAATTTAAAAGAAGCTGCTCTGTTATGATGAGACAGTAAGTAAACACACAACATACTTTTTTAACATAACATAACATAACATAACATAACATAACATAACATAACATAACATAACATAACATAACATAACACACACACACACACACACACACACACACACATTCAAATTAATCAGTGAAATGCACGTGCATTTTTTTGACTATCTCATTAAAAAGTCGTCTTTGTAAATATTGAACATTATTTCAAATAAAGTTGTTGTTGTTGTTATTTGGAGAAATGGAAGGGGACTGTAGTGGCTGGACTGTCCCACACACACACACACACACACACACACACACACACACACACACACACACACACACACACACACACACACAGTGTCTACATCAGACATACTGAAACAGTGAGTCCTACCAGAAGACGACCTGCTCCTCGGCTCCTCTTCGTGCGACCGGTGAACGTTAAAGGACGCGCACCTTTTGTTTTTCACCAGAAATGACCGGGGCATGTTGAACTCTGTAACAGCGACACCTTGTTCTCAACAAAAACAAACACAAACAGATCTTATATATTTTTTTTAAAAAAGAAAAAAACGGAAAAAAAACGCGGTCCTCGATTGTCAAAAAAGTCCATTTCTAACATTTAATGATAAGTTCTCTCTCATGTCTGTGTGAAATTACGGATATAATTCACGCTTCTTTAGTATAACGCCGTCCATATGGTAAAGTCACGCGCTAACTGGTTGAAATAAAATCTTACTTTCTATATTGTAAACAGGCCTAATGTGAAGAGACATAAATTACACGTATTCTCAGTTACTTTGTTAAAACTTTGTTGACGCTTTTTAGGCCAATGTAACAGGTGGCGGCTCCTCACCTTTAACAGCAGACTTCCCGTCCTTATGATATGAATATAATAATTATGAAAATAAAAGTAATGATAATTTCCCAGTGTGGAGGAGGAAGAAGAAGAAGAAGAAAAAATCGTCTCAGCTTGGAGAAAAGTCGTCGCTAAATCCTTTCCTGAAAGTCAGAAAAGCAAAGCAGTGGAAAAGCATCACACTTTGCTGCTGTCTCTTTTCTCCCCTCCCTGATTTCCAATCAGATAATTTCGCAGGGGAATCTGAGTGTGGTTTCGACCAATGAAAAGGCCCCGCCACACATGGAAATTTGCCTAGAAAAACACAGGGCCTCTGCGGTGCAGGCAACAGTTAGTTTGAAGCAACAGGTGGTTTGAAGACAGAAAGAAAGAAAAATGCCTGGATTAAAATGAAAATGACATTTGACAAATTAGGTACATTTTAGTGGTTTATAGGGAGAGCGGCTTTATTTTGTTACCCAACTTCCTATTCGCACCACAACACATAGAATTTAAAAACAAATCTATAACCTGTATATTTGATTTTACTATCAAAAGAAACACGCAGGTAAGGATGTCACTAAAAAAACACAACAACAACAAAGTCCCCTCCCCACAGTGTTTGATTTACAGGATTCAATCGAAGTAGCTTGTGTGTGACTGTGTTGTGAGCAAGATTTAAATGGCCAAAAGATCACATGAGGCTGCAACACCTCCAAAGATACACACACCAAACCAGTCCGGGAGATTTACACTGCTACACGCGCTTACATATTCACTCATGGCAGATTTCTTCACACGCACACACACACAGACACACACACACACGCACACATACACAGGATGTGGAAATGAAACTCGGTCAGTTATATTACAATGTTAGGCAAACAATAAAAAAAAATAATATAATGGTTTAATAAAATAAGTAAATGAGTGTTATGAAATTTTACCGAGAAAAACAAAACAAAACGAGGTGGAGAAGTGTTAGGATACTTTGAGGAGAAGTGGATTCACTGGAGGGGATAAAGTGCAATTGCGTCACCCTGTGGTCAATTTGTGTATCTAACACTGGGCTCATTCATTATTCTGAAATAAGATGATGTATTTTTGATATATTGATATACGTATATTGATATGTTATATGCAGTAGCCTGCGCTTTATGTGTGCGATGCCATAATTGATGCTACTATTTGCAAATACCTCAGTATGCATTGGTATTTGCACATGTGTGGTGACAATAACAATCAATGATGTGATACCTTTATAGAATGCAAGGGTCTAGTTTGCCTTTGCAACACATACAACGTCTGATACATTTTTACATTTTATAAAATACGTCATTACTGTTTGTTAATATTCTAACTTTGGTTTTACACGCTTAGTTCATAAACTTTTTTTTATTTTACAATAATATTTACTCGCATTTCAAACAATTCTGGTTTTAAAAGTGTTTTTTTTTTTTAATTATTTCCTTATGTGGTCATCTTAACTTTGCTTTGTTTCATTATTTTTTTTCCTACCATGAACATTTGTCTCTGCTATTCCACTTTATTGCCAACTTTATTTTCCCCTGGCACACCTCTCACATACCTGCTGAAAAATAATAATAATTTTAATTTGCGCGTGCGCTCTTCACGTGTCGGTCACGCGAAACCGCATTACACACATTTCATCCTTCCACCAATGGGTGGTCTGGAAAACAACGTTATTAGAGCTGCGGCGCCTAAAGAGTGAAAAACCGATGCGGAAGTACTATAGTTTGTTCTCCTAAGATATTGTGTGTCGTTTACCAAACTTATTTTTGGTGTTAAAAAGTGTATGTCGGTAGCAGAAGTTGCGGTTGCGGGCTCCCTGGTTGCTAACTTGCGGGATTAGTTTGCATGCAGCCCGACAGCGGAGGGCGACAGCGGTGGGATGGGCTGTGAGGTGTTCAAGATGGCGGCGCCCTGTGGAGTTCAGCCACTCTAACAGGTAAACAGCTCCGTTTATTGACATCTAATGTGTTTTCCTTGCAGCGAATCTCAACGCAAGAGACTGCTTTTACTAAACGCGGGCTGTGTGTCTTGCTTCCCCGCCGTCTGAAGGCGGCTGACAGGCGACACGAATCCCCGGCCGAGTGTGGGTCGCTGCTCCCAGCTAGCGTTAGCTCCCTACGGTGGGACTGGCTTGTTTTCCCGAATGACCCGGTGATGGATTTAGTAGATGTCGGTGCTGGCAGGGCTGTATCGTGGGTCTGTTGTCGTGTTTAGTTGGCTCTGGAGCAGTGTTCGGTTTGTCCGAGCGGGGCTGCCGGCGTGTTTTTATTACGGGATAAAGTAAACCCAACCCTGCCCATTGTTCTCTGCGAGTTGTTTACGACAGACAGGCAGCAGCAGCAGTAGCAGCAGCAGCAGCCAGTGGTCAGTCCACATACAGCAGCTGCTCTACCGCTTTCCCAGCCTCTCTCTTCAGCCTCACAAGGCCACTGTGTGTTTAAAAAAAAATGACATATATGATGCCTCATTGTGCACCCAAACATCACTATATCCTGCAACCCACTGCAAACCAGTGAGTGCGTTTCCTGTTATTATATCACTCCTATCATATCCTGTTGTATGTATGTGTGTGTGTTTTATAAGGTGATGATTACTCAGGCTGTGCTGCAGCGGATGAGATGTGGTTTACACAGCTTGACCTTCTTGACCCCTCTGTCACGCCGTAACGGCCTCACTGGTCCCAGGTCTGTCACCGCTTTGGGTAATATCGCCAAATGCAAACTGCATGGTGACAGGGCCTGCGTCAGGACTATGGACCAACAGACACACACATGAAAGAAATATAAACTCCTTGTAATGTGGTTTGAACGTGACAGATCATTTATTATGGCAAGGCCTTCTTCAGATTTACTATGGTATAGGGTGGTTTTCCATGTTGCTGCACATTTGCACATGATTTATTTTTCCATTAAAAATGTTTTTTTGAAAATTTGAGGTGAGATCTTATCATTCATTTTTTTTGGGAAGAGCATGAGCAAAAATATACCCAATCGTTGGGTTTTATTTTTAATCTCCAGTCATCGTCACACTCATGTCTCATGTTTCCCTGAACTGTGATGTAACATGAGAGTAAAAGCATCCACACTGAAGGGAATCAAAGAAGACTTGTTCAGTTCAAAGAAAACTACAACGGTTTATTTGTCACATTACTGGTTTTCTTTTATTGTTTTATTATTTTGTCCCTGCCAGGATCCTGTAGGAATGATGACTCAGCAGTTGGGCTGTTGACAGATTTGATCTGGTCTTCAGCAGGTCAGAGGTGCAGTGCAATTTACTATAGTGATTTACTTAGGTAAGAATCAGCGTTTTGATGGCGTTAAACCAGAGGTTATCTCACTAACCACAAATGCTGCATTTTCTAACAACGCCTTAACAAGACAGGTGACTATACATTTTTCCTCAAATTGACTGATGAGACTGGTTGTTTGTTTATGACATTGGATTAGAATCCTCGCACAGGAGAAAGGGAGCCTGTTGGTAAAGGCTTGCACAGAGCCAAATGTTATTTGTTTACATGGGAGCACTCAGACTTGCATAAAGCTCCTTTGTGTCCTCCTGAGCGTTCCCAAACTGCCTGAGACCGAACTGAGCGTGGCTCACGCTTGTGCCACTGACCTGTCCCTGCAAAAATTAGGTGCAGGAGAGCAACAGTTGAATCCACTGTCCGCACAGTAAGTGCATGACTGAGCAGTTAATTGATTCCAGGGAGACAATCACGTTGTCACCCCTGCTGTAATTCAACAAACAGGAAGATATTCTAGCTGTTTCCTCCAGTTTTGATTTGTGGTGAAGGAGAGCAGCTGGATGTGACTAATAATGTCATATTTTTGCCAGAGGGCAGCATCCTCCGGTGACATATGACTTCATTGGATATGAGATCAAATATCCTGGATGTTGTGTAATAATAAAACTCTTGTTTTTGTAAATGTGCTTTCCGTTGTCTTGGTTTTAGAAGAATGTGACTGTGCTTTCACGTTGTTAAAAAAAAAAACATAACCAACTTAAGACAGTATAGGGTGCTAATCATATAATGGCTGTGTGTGCGGCCAGTGTTTTGATATTAGATCTTAAGACTGATGCAGTGCCTTGGGAGGCGGGGGGGTCATCCTGAGTATGATGACCTCCTAGTCAAGATTATTAATGCTGGTTTTTCACATGGATATTAGAATGGCCTTGCTCTAAGATACATCTGTTCTAAATATAATTCAATGTGTCTCTCAACAGACACACACTGAATTTATTTACTTTGTGTCAGTAGAGTGATTGCACAAAAAAATTGCTACACACACGGTAAAGCATTCCCTAAGATATTAGTTTACATAAATGTATTTATGTATTATTTACACTGGCTGACTGATGATCCAGGTAAAATCTTGTCATTCATGAGTTGGTGTTAATAATAGATTGAGGATATGTATGCCTTCATATTTAAGATTTGTTGACCTATTCATTGTTGCTGACTTGGCTGCACACCATTTTAACTACACAACTGCTTTTGGGTTAGTTCTTAATGTAAAAATAAATTTTCTGATAATGCATGTGGTTGGTATCGTCAGTGCACCATTGAATCCCTCCCTTTTGAAAAAATTGATGTCATTCTATGGGAAACACTGAAAAGTAAAACAAAAAAAACATCAAAAACCCCCCAAAAAATTGGTCAGGGGCAAGTGAGTGGACCTTCATCGTGGTCCAGGACACGTTTGCATATTTGCAGCTAAAGGAGTGGATCTCAAACAGCTCAGATTATTCTCTCAGTGATGGGATTTTAAGTGCGTCCTCGGTGCATCTTGAGTCTCTCATGCTTGTGACGACCTTGTGGGAAATGAAGCAACATTTCAAAGAGAGGATGACGTCTCGAGGTCTTTTATCATGTGTTTCGCTTCATGTCTGAGTAGGACGAAGTTGCATCATAGTTGCTGACATTTGTGGACAGCTTTTTGAGGAAAAGGATCAAACGCTGCTTCCCCGTACATATTTGATGCTGTCATGTGGCCCTTAATCCTTGATCAAACCTCTGACAGTTTCTTGAAAATGTTTATTAATTTTGTTGTGATGTAGAGGTGCCTGGAGACTGTATCGGAGGGTGGGCCCCCGGAGTCGTCCAGGTAGGCGGGACAAGACACCAGGGAGGGAGACGCCGCCACTTGTACTGCTACCACAATGGCCAGGGAGCAGCCCAATGTGGGGGACCTCCTCCCACTCCTGGAGACCTCCGACCTCCAACAGCTAGAGGAGATCAGAGGCCTTATCAATGAGCAGCTCAGCACTGGTAAGGTCACTTGGTTTGTTCATTCTTATTCTACTTCAGCGGAGAACTTTGTGCTCAGATTTCTGCAGCGCTTAAGTATTTTGGAACTTCACTTGATAAAGACACTGCTTTTATAGAGTTGCTGTAAAACTATTTTTTTTCTGTTCTTCTTGAAGAGCGAGGGTCCATGCTGCTGAACAGCCTGGTGGACTACTTTTTGGAAACAAATTCTGCCCAGGTGATGCATATCCTCTGCTCAGTCCGAGAGCCACATGATAAGGTGAGAAATGTCCCGACATAACCCTGGTCACAGCAGAGAATTCAGTGACCAGTAGTAGAGCAGATTCACACCATTGGCCAATAGTCTGCATGATGCAGCCCTGAATAAATAATAATCCAACTAGCAACGAGAACAACTAGCTATGGGTCACTTTTTAAAAAACTAATCTAACTCTGCTGTCCTTTCTCCTCCTCAAAGCACCTTCTGGACAAGATGAATGAGTGCATGACCAAGCAGGCCTGTCGACTGCCCACCCTCACCCTGCTTGGCCATGTGATCCGCAAGCAGCCGTCCTGGATCCACAAGATTGCTCGATACCCTCTGCTGCTCTCGCTGCTCAAATGCTTAAAGGTAAGAGCCCAGTTATGACTCTGCGAATTAAGAAATCTCCACGTCAGAGGGTTGTCAGGTGTGTGAATGGATGAGGATCAAAGTTGACAGCACCATTAGTAAACTGGTCCATTGCTTTGATGTGTACTTAAATATTTGTAAGTGTTGTCTGGATTACCAAGAAACGCTGGACACACATTGTCCCACCCAGGATGAACTGGTATAACATGTTTAGCTTTAGTTTAACAACTGTTTAGCTGTCACTTCCGTAAAAGTACCCACAATTTCTTCATGGCAGACGGATACAGATGTAGTGGTGCTGATAACTGGAGTTCTGGTACTGATAACCCTGCTACCAATGATCCCCCAAGCTGGGAAACAACACCTGTGGGAGTATTTTGATATCTTTGGCCGCCTGGCATCCTGGAACCTCAAGAACCCCGGTAAGAACTACCTGTCAAAACCATGTTCTTGTATATGTAACTGTGAAAGTATTGCGTTTGAAATTGTTCAGCTGGGTTTCACATTTGTGTATTTTTATTCATTTTGTTCAGGTCACATTTCAGAGGTTTATCTAATACATCTGCACGCCAGTGTCTATTCACTCTTCCACCGCCTCTATGGCATGTACCCGTGCAACTTTGTGTCCTACCTGCGCTCCCACTACAGCATGAAGGAGAACATGGAAACATTTGAGGAGGTGGTGAAGGTGAGGATTTTATACCTGTTACCGTGCTTTGTTGCTCATAGAGTCTTTCTAAACAAATAATATATACATCTTTTCCAATCCCCCTTTCAGCCAATGCTTGAACATGTTCGTATACACCCTGAACTGGTCACAGGAACAAAGGACCATGAGCTTGATCCCACGAGGCAAGTACTGCTTTATCTAGCAAAGGAACACGTTGGTGTTTTGTTGTCCACTGCATCACTTTGACTAACGCTGCTTTGCTTTGCTGTAGGTGGAAAAAGTATGAAATTCACGATATCGTCATCGAATGTGCCAAAGTGTCTCTAGACCCTAAGGAGGCCTCCTGTGAGGAGGGCTACGCCACCATGCCTGAGAGCTTTTACCCCCAAATCCACATGCGACCACTTGAGTGCACTTCCAGCCCCTACACGGACCTCCACAGCAGCTACGGTCAGAAAACAACTTTAAAGGACAAAAATTAAGTGGTGGCCAAAACAGCAGAGAAGGTCGTCATGGTTGCATCCATTTGAAGATTAATCACACTGTTTGTCTTTTTGACAATAGGCAGCTCTTCTTCGACCCCGTTCTCAACTCCACGGCAGCCGCTACCCCCGCCCTTGTCCTTGCCCCCCTTCTCAGGGACACAGTCCACCTACCGCAGCCCACAGACCTCCAGACGCCAGGTGAGATCATCCGTAATCCTGTCGAAAGCTGTCAAAATCCTGGTTTATTACATAAGACCGGTCAGTGAGTTATGAACAGAGGGTAATACCAGAGCGCTGTGTCGTTAAGCTTCTGTTTGCTGTTGCACACCGGGTCATGTTTTGTTTCTTTGTGTCACATCCATCAGATGTAGTGAGTTGATATCTTTTCTCCCCAAAGCCTCATAAAGCCCTCTGTAACAACAAGAACAACAACAACCACCACCACCTTCCACCAGTTGTTGAGTTGGTGGAAAAAGGCTTGAGCCAGTGCTGTTGTCTTGGTTCTTCTAATAGGAAGCAAAACATCCAGGGTCGTGTGTAAATAATTCAAAGTAGCTACTATAATTACCTTAACTCCACAGTGACATTAGCTAACCCAAAGTGAGATCAGAGGTCATGATTTTTCAGATTGGAAGTGGTATAATGGGCTGTTCTTACATTGACAGTCAACATGTCGCTATTTGCAGAACTCAGCCTGTGAACTCAACTCTTCCTGCGGGGGGAAGGACCCTCTGTGGAGCCCTTCCTCGTTGTGTGGCATGGCCACGCCCCCTTCTTCCAGGGGCATGTCACCCAACCTGGAGCTCTCCCACAGTGCCTCACACCTTCCCACTCGCTTCCACTGCACATCAGGTACGGATTAGACTGTCTTCAAATATTTCAGCTATGTTGTCATGTTTTGTTTTGGGTTTTTTTGTTGTTGTTTTTTTACAGTGCACCTGTGTGACAGTGTGGAATTTTATTTTCCGTTGCCTGATTTGTTTTGAGCAGGAGGGAAAGGAACGCCTGCCTCCAGCACTCCAGCCACCTCTTCACCACCACCCACCCTATCAGATGACTTTCCCATAATCTCATTAACAGCCAACACAGTCCAGTCCAGTCCACCAAGAAAGGTATGCCGTCTCTCCACTCTTCTTAGAAATGTTCATAGGTTAGTCCTCGTTTACAAATCATCCCCTCTCAGTGAGTTTGTCATATGCAGTTATTAAACACCAAAAGACAAAAATATCACAAATTAAAATAATTAGAGGGTGAATTTTTATTTTTAATCACCTCTTTGCATTTTCCTGTTATAGAATAGACCGAGACCTCTTCTTTGAATATCAGTGAATAAACAAGTATTACAAACACGTCAGTCATTTTGCATTGTAGGCTTGTAGTCTTATTTATTTTGAAAACTAATATCTTTGTGATGAAAGACTTACTCTAAGAAGTAAATGAAAAGAGGAAAAAGGTAAAATCATTGTTGTGATGTTATCGCTTCTCATCTGTAGTTATATATTTGTATGTCACTCAACCAACAGTAATGCAGAAAATACAGTATCTGACGTTGTAACAGGTAGATGTGACTTATCGAGTGAAAGAATTTTATAATCCAAATCATAATAAAACTGCTAAGGCTGTGTTGTCTCAGGATCGTCGACATGGAGAAAGTGGTAAACCTGCGTTGGTGAGACAGGAGCCAGTGAAGGACACGGAGAAGAGTTCAGAAACAACAGCGAGTAGAGGTTAGTCATGATGAATCTTGTTACTGCAGTTTATCATAATAAAGTCAACAGGCGAGTCTTTACAGCCCCGAGCTCTTGCAATATAATTTGGCTGCTACATTGGAAAACTTCTTTGTGATTCCAAATAAGTCAGACCCCAAAATATCCACAACAGATCTGCATTTTAGAGACGTAAATGTTTTCGACATCTCCAGTATTGTAACATACAAATTTCCCTGTTAGATGCGGGTGCTGCTGAGAATGTCTCCATGACCTTGACGGAGCTGTCTGTCTACATGAAGAAACAGGAACTGGAGCTACAGCTGAGAACAGAGAAGGAGAAGGAAGAGGGTGAGTACTGGACCGAGTAATGCACCCAGACCGATTCACACCACACACAACAGCAACCAGTGACCAGGGCTGAATTTGAATTCACTTTGGCAACCATAGAAAATCAGGAAATGAAACAGCTTTATTTTTATTACTAATGTTAATACAACTGTTTCTGCTCCAGCTGCCATCACAGAGGAGCTGCTGAAGATAACTGAAGATACAAAGGAGCTGCCGGGCTTGAGAGGCTTCGATTCCCCTTTTTATCACACCACCGAGACCCTGACTGGCTGCCAGGCTCAAGAGAAGACCCACAACGCCCAGATCGGAGGCCCCATCCGAGACACCAACCATGTTGCGTCGACGCCAGACAAGGCGGAGAACACAGCGAGTACCAGCGATGTCGGCAGCGAAAGAGTAGGCGGAGGAGCAGGAGGAGAAAGCAGGAGTTCGGCCCTTGGCCTTGAACAGTCCTGGTCCTTCCAGTCTGGTTTCACACCAATTGATCACCACCTGCATCGGAGCCCCTCCGCACCAGACGATGAGGTGGGCAAGCTGGGGCTGTTCTCTCCGAGCCCTTGCAGCAAGACCCCAGCCCCGGTGCCCTATGAGTCCTTTTTCGACCTGGCTCTGCCCAGGGCCGCCTCCCTCTTTCTGGGACAGAAGACATCGGAGGCGGTGAACAAGGTTGCGATGGAAAAGCTGTTACAGCAAGAGGAGGGGTTGGAGGATGGGGAGGAGGAAGGGGTGCTGTCTGCCTCACCTCTGGAGGTGCTGGATCGCCTAGTTCAGCAGGGGAGCGATGTCCACGATAAAGTTCTCAAGAGGTGAATGACTCGACTTTGATTTAGAGTCAAATTAATGAGAAGGTGTTTTATTACAATATGGCCTCTTGACTTAAATGTTAAATTGCTTCTCTCCCTCTCTCTCTCTTTACAGATTACCCTTGCCAAGTAAGTCAGCTGACTGGACACACTTTGGAGGTAAAGCACCAGCACCACAAGACCATCACACACTGTTAAAAGAGGCCTTTATAAAGGCTGCAGACGGAGCATTAGTTAGGCATGACTAGTGATTCATCACGGGCTCTGAGACGTAAACAACTTGTTAAAATGCGACCAAGCTGGACAGGGGATTTGTTCAGTGGAGGTTATTCACACACAATTTCCCACAGTCCTGCAGGTCATCATGAACGTGGATATCTTTTCCTTTTATTTGTACGTACAAATTCAGACTGAAACACCAGCTGTTGCTTACAACAGAATACAAATTTGCCACATTGTAATTACAAGTCTGGAATTTAATAATCTCCCCTGTATTTCTGATAAAACAAAGCCCCTGCCAAATCTTATATCTGAATGATTTCATAATGCCATTAACCTGCTACAAAGCTGATAGCTTTGTAGATGTGCCGTTGTTAGTACCAGAACACTTGACAGAATATTATCGGTGCTATTTTTGGTTTGCCACACTTGAATGATAATTAATCTCATTTATTAGCAGTGTGTTTGTTTGCGACATTTTTACATCATTATTAACTATGGCCTCCCCAGGTTCAGCTCCGCTGGACGAGCTACACACACTGCGCAGCCAGCTGCTCCTGCTGCACAACCAGCTGCTTTATGAGCGCTACAAGAGGGAGCAGCACGCTGTCCGCAACCGACGCCTCCTCCGACGCATCATCAATGCCACTGCACTGGAGGAGCAGAACAATGCTATGGCAAGTTCACAATGTCACAGCTGAGCCATTTTAAATATCCTCAAATTGAACTGCCAAGGCACAAAAACTGTCAGACAGAAGGAATGTTGTGTTGTGTCTGTTGTGATGCAGCATCACGGAACAATCGGAATAAACATCTTCATTTTGACCAGTGAGAGGAGAAAATGCAAAAAAAACCAAAACAATGCATTTGTTGCGCTTCATAGCTCCAGCTGTCAAATCTTTTGAGTCTCATTTGCTGCGTGTGGCACAGGGTATGAAACTGAAGTTGTCTTGTTTGTGGCAGTTCAGACAAATTGTGTCTGAACAACAAGTCACAATGAACAAAGAATCACTGAAGGCTGTTTTGTGTCAAGGAATGAAACATAAACAAAGGGGCAGAACACTGGCACATCCAGGCAGCAATGAACCGAGAGACTAATTAATTCTCTGCAATTATTTCAGAAATGTCTTATGCTAGCTCAGTTTTCCTTGTGTGCGTCTCGTTGTATGCGCCTGTCCTTATTTTCACCAGCAGTCTTTGAGAGGAGTAATTGCACAGTGTTTTGCAAATGGCCTTAAAACCTTGTGTATCTGTGTATCTCTCCAGAAGGACCAGCTGAACCTGCAGAGCGTGGACATTTTGTCTCTGAGGGAGAGTCTGCAGGTGGAGCAGCAACGGTACCGGCAGCTGTGGGATGACAGGGAGACCGTGGTGACCAGGCTGCACAGTCAGATCAGACAGCTGCAGCAGGGCCGAGATGACTACTACACCAAGAACCAGGAGCTCCAGGTACAGACACACACACACACACACACACACACACACACACACACACACACACACACTCTCTTGTCCACTGTAGTTGTTCATTTTAAGATATATGGCTTAAATGTGAATCTGTCCTATGTCTCCAGAGTAAGCTGCAGGAGTGTCAGAAAAATATGGATGAGCTAGAGGCAGAGCTGCAGAGGGCCAACAACAAAGTCTGCCACACCGGTCACCTCCTCAACCAGATGACCATCAAGGTAAAAAAGTATCTGAGTTTAAAATGCGTTCTCTTACTTTTAGTTTGGTGACAGAATAGAATTAAAATCCATTTTCAGAACTATTGATGTATTGTATGTATGTATGTATGTGACTCAAAAATAGAAAAATGAAATGATGCCGTAAGATGTTTTCTTTAGAAAAAAAAGATTTTTACATTTGGAAAGGAAAAAGCAAGAAAGGTGGCAGACAGTTTGGTCCTATAACAACACACGCCCCCACCTTGTCTTGTCGCATCCCTGTAGACTGCAGACTGTCCAAAGCCTCAGTTGCCTTGGAAATGTTGTCTTCCCATCTCTATTTTTAGGGCAGTGACGTGGGGGCTCTGGGTGTTGTTATGCCTCCAGGGGTTTTTCTGAGGTCTGTTTCCCTCATCTGACCCAGACGGAACTGAAATCCTGTCCAACAAGGGACCTTAATTCAGGAAATGGGCATTTGGAATCAGACAGCATCCACAGAGTTGCTAAATGTACTAATTCACGATATGCAGGCAGTTTATCTTATTTAATGTTATTTGCTGTCAGAGACCACAGAGATTGGTTTATTGACCTTTATGGACCCAGTCGCTGTAACAGTTCTCTGACATCATAGGGAATTCTGTCATTATGAAATTATCATCTGAGGGTGATGTGTAGTGTGTGAAAAGTTCCACAACTCTAGTGTTCAGCTGTGATCATCAACCATTAATTTTGTCATAATTATCATCAAAGTACACGCCAGATATTTTTGGACGGGTTTTATTTGTGGTCTGATTGCCGCGTTGCCCTCTATTGTCATTGTTTGTCTTGTGTGTCCTTCAGCTGAGCAACAGCGAGAGCACCCAGCAGCAGATGAGCTTCCTGAACAAGCAGCTGCTGCTCCTCGGGGAGGCACATAAGCTGTCCATGCAGGAGTTACACCACACCGGCACCGATAATACAAAGGTACAGTGGGAAGAGTGTGTGTGTGTGTGCGTGTGTTTGTGTGTGACAGATTTGGAGAACTGCAGAGACAACGTACGGAGGTGAAAAAAGGGACACTAATTGGGTTTGTTGAGCGTCAAGTCAAAACTGTCCAACTGAGGCGTTTATAGCTGTAACACCAGAATAGTCACAGGAAGCTAGTTTTATCCCAAGTATGAAGATATATAGTCAGAAGCTTTTCTTCCTGTGTAATAGGACAGGATTTTTGCTGTTGAATTGTGTGTTTTGGCAGGTGTGGGTGTGTTAGAACTGGAGCCTCATGTTCCATTTCTCTCACTTCTGGGGTAATGTCGGTAATTCCTAGAAAAAAACTGACTTTGTGAAATTAGACTCCTGGTCGTTTTTTTATGTACACAAATGTGTGTTGTTTGTTTTTCGGGCTTCACTTGTGACAGCTTGAACATTCAAATATTGTGTTGCCATGGAATATCAAGCAGCCGTCTCTCTTTCAACAGTAAAACAGAAGCTACCAAGTAATCCATTTTATGGGTCAGCGGGTAAATGTAACGTTTAGCAGTCGATGTGTTTTGTTTTGAATGTCTAAGACAACATCAATAATAAAAACACCACATTCAGAAACCTCCATGGAGACACCCAAAAAAATGCTGGTAGAAACATAACAAACGCATATGTGTTCATTCATTGTTGTTTCAAAGTTTGAAAATTGAAACAATGTTTGAAAATGACCCACCCCCCCAGGAGGCTCAGATGCTGCAGGTGTCTTATGGGAAGGAGGTGGACACGCTGAGGCAGAGTCTGCTGGTTCAGGGTCAGAAACTGGAGGCGGCACAGCAGAGAGTCGCTGAGCTAGAGACGCAGCTCTCCAAGAAGGACCACCTCATGGCCGAGCAGAAGAAATTCCTCGAGGATGTCAAATGTCAAGCAAAGTGAGTATGGGTTTGCCAGGACTAAATAGACTAATAGTGTCTAATTGGTACAGATACAAATCACTTGTGTAAAAATTCTTCTTTTCCTTGACCCTGTCCCGTCTCTCTGGTTCTTCAGGGCAGAGCTGCAGGCCTCAGACAGCAGGTATCAGGCTCAGAGGAGAATCACTCAGCTGCTGCAGACTGAACTCCTGCAGCTTTACAGCCAAGTGGAGATGGAGGCTCCAGCCAGTAGGGCCTCCTTTTCACCACCAGGGGGCAGAACTGACACACATACTCCAGCTGACACCAGGTCAGGCCCAGAGCACAACCATTCATATCTGCAGTCCATTTTACACAATGTGTCACTCATATTTTTGGAAGCATATTATCACCTGAAAATAAAATTATGTTTTTTAGTAGATTAGTGTGTACTACTATTAGTAGTGTGTGTGTGTGTGTGTATATATATATATAGTAGTGTGTGTGTGTGTGTGTGTGTGTGTGTGTGTGTGTGTATAAAATGGCTCAGAAAGGCTTTTCATATTTTATTATATTACATTTAGGCTACTGAATCTTCTTCTGCAGGCACTAAAGGAGAAGTTGGTTGTATAATGCAACACATCTTATTGAAGTAATGGTTTGACTGTCAGAATGGTTTTGTCTTTACTACAACCACTTTTTTAACATTTTTTTCCAGCCTACATACAGACTGTAAGCGTTATCTTTTTTTTTTTTAAACAAGGAAATATTTTCTGGCTTCCACAGAGTTCTGGTGTCAGACGGACCAAGTAAAAGTCACACAAATGAGGAGGCAGCCAGTAGACCATCGCACGAGCCCCCTCGGGGCAACAGCAGCACTTTATCGCCAGGGCAACCAAAGGCGAGCATCTCTTCCAAGTCTTCAGCCAACTCCATCAACGGCAGCCAGGATCTGGCCCCACCTCTGCTGGTTGAGCAGTCCTGTCCTCACGTCAACCCACTCGCACCCCTGCCCCCTGCTGATGC
>JAFBJQ010001556.1:230371-312871 GCA_016785345.1 Trinectes maculatus | reverse complement strand
TTTCCTTTTTTTTAAAAAAAGAGGCCATTAAAGGATGCCCGTTTGGGTTAATCTGATTAAAAAAACAAGATGGAGGGAGAGATGAAAGCCTGCATGTGTCAGTGCTAATCAGGGGAGTTAAAACTGCTATTTGTGAACTGGGACGGTTGTTAAAGCGGGTAAAAAAAAAAAAGTGGTGTGTGCAGTGTGAGTGTTTTTTTTTTTATTTAATTTTTTTTATTATGCATTTTTCCTCGCTTCAAAACACCTCCTTCCTGCAGGCTCTGTTGATAAACTCCTCAAACTAGCGCCATGTTTGATTCCCCGCCGCGCTGTGAAACGGCGCTGGCAGCAGGTCGAGCGAACGCAGTGCAGCTGGAGAGAAACAGTCAAAGTTGCAAAGATGCATAAAAAATTGACAATAAGGCACATGATGCAAAAGAGTGTTTTCCTTTTTCAACCTGATCCAGAGCACATCCAGAGAGTGTCTCTGAGCAAGTGTTCTCTACCGACAATGCAGTCCCTACATTGTTGTTGTTGTTGTTGTTGTTGTTGTTGTTGCAAGCGAGGAAAGACTTCCAAAGCAGATTATCTTGTCTCAAGCATTTTTCAAAACCAAATTTTTAAAAATTTTCAATCAATTTTTTATTGATGATCATGAACTGTTATATGTATTCTTTGTTATTTCAAGCTAGTGATCTGACCGATGGTTCCACTTTTTACCTTTAGGGGCTGACCTTTGTCTCTTGTTCTTTGGATTTTTTTTTTTTTTTGGAGGTATTTCTACCTCAAAATCTATTTTTTTTTTTGATAGAAACGATTTCGAAATGCAGCAGCGTGATAATTCGAGACATGTTAGGAGCCATATGCGTCAACCCTACATCACTCAGCGGGCCAAATGCACCACTGTCACGTTCCATAATGCTGGGGAGCTGTTAAAGTTCCTCTGACTGCAGAGCTTGACATTTGTTCAGGAAAGAAGGAGCACAAAACCAGCACAGGTGTTGAGCCACAGCACGGCAAGAGAGGAGGGGAACGGAGGGAGGAAAAAAAAAAACACACAAAAAAAACAAAGATCTACTTTCAAACTAAATCAAGCAGAAGGAATGTCCTGAGTGTGTACAGAGATGGACGGGAGCCCATGCAATATTAAAGCGCCATGTCTGGCAATGCCAACCGTGCCACTCCTCTGCGCGGCTCCCGCCCTCCTGGCTTCCCGGCCATCGGCTCTTCCCTCAAGGTGACACTTCAAAGCGGGCATGCAGACGTGGCAGCCTTGGCTGTCGGCATGGAGCCAGCCCCCGCCACCCCTCCCTTCTTCCCCTTTTCTCCCACCCATTCTACCCCTCTACCCACACCATCACCACCTCAAAGACTCAGCTCCTACCCCTGCTGGGCCAGGTCAGCGCCAAGATCCACACCGCTCGCCGCCTTGGGAGCCGCTGTCAAAAAAACTCTTCCCCGCAAGCTTAATTAATAACGGGCCATTCCTAATGCAAAGCCTCTGATTCCGCAGCCTGTTTCCCCTCAATCCTATTGGTGAGTTCTGAGGCCTCGACAGAAGGCAGACAAGGAGAGGAGGGCTGGTTGGGGATGCGTCCAAATCATTTGAAATTCGATGATTAGGATTCACATGTATTATTCGCCGCGCGTTATAACCTATTTTCTGTGTTGTACAGCGCGCCTGCCTGTCTCTGTCTGGATGTGTGTGTGTGTTTTAAGGATTTTGCAGTTTTGAGAGAATTGGCCTGTCTGACAGGTGGGGTTGTAAAAACATACTGTAAACGTGAAGACCCATACACACACCCAGTCTGCATCAGCTGGGTCCAGGGCCTGTAATCACCTCTCAAACCTGCGGGGAGAATTTTACCAAGCGCGGCGTGATCGATATTTGCCGATCCGTCTGCCCGAATCAACCTCAAATAGAAGCAGAGAGCAGGAGACAGGGCCGCCCAGGCGGGTCGTGAGGAGGTCTGCGGCGCCCCCCGTTTGATGTCTGTGAAAGCGCTCATCAGTGTGTAGAACCGGCCTCATCTCGGCACGCCAGGTCACCGCAGCCTCACCCCGAGCAGTGCACGGCTGATTGTCTCGCTGTCGGGGCGAGCAGGGTTGTTGTTTTCAGAGGTTAGAGGACGGATCTTTTCCAGCAAGCTGGGCTTCAGCTTTTTAATAGGGCCCCAGCTCCAGCTCCTCGCAGGCCTGCTCAGGCCGACATGCTGATGATGAGGAGGGGATCTCATCCAAACTCTCTCCTCCTCCTCCTGCCAGTCCTGGACTGGCGTCGTTACTTTATTTTTATTCGTTTCGTTGCCTCATCCATGAGCCTGGTAAGAAATTGTAGACCAAACAACCCCGTGTGCCCGGAGAAGCTGTGGTTAAATGGTACAAGGCTCTGAAACATAAGGTCTGCAAGTAGCAGCTCAGCCACGAGAGCATTGTGGCATTTAGGCCAAGGAGCTGACACGCTGATATAATTAGGTCGTAATAAATAAGGGAGGCAATGGGGAACGAGGGTGCATGTCGACGGTGGCCATTTAGAGAAACCACATAGGTTGCTGTATAAGAAAAAGAACTCACCTCTCTACCTGAAAATACACACAATTCATTCTCCTCGCTGCTCACTCTCACCCATATTCACTCCGTGTCCTACTTGCAGAGTCCTTATGAATGTTGTCTAAACCCCAGAAGCCTTGGCCCTTTAAGTGAGCTAACTGGGGGTGGATGTAGATTCAAACCAACCTTAATTAGCACACTTACGGCACAGTGAGGGCAGGTACGAATGGCGAGCGTTCCCCCAGATTAAGCCCCCCCGTTTTTTTTAGACGAGGCTGTAACCTCCCACAACGTTGCCGTAATTAACGTCGTCAGCGTTTTGATTGTGTTTTAGTTTTGGCAGAGCGGGCGAGGCTTAGCTCCGGCCTCCATTGAGATAATAGTTGCTGAATCTCGGCTAATCTCGCCTGTCTGTGTTTTATCTCCACCAACGTCGCTGCGTTTCAGGCGCGCTACCTGCTGTTCGTCTTGGCGACAGGCATTGGTGCATGAGCGGGTTGTAATGAGTCAGGCATCGGGTTTTAATAAGCGGAGCTTTACCCACAGATCCTTCTGTGATTTGCATCCATGTCGGACACGAGGCGCAAAGCGGGGTGATTGATTCATAGCTTGTCCCATATTGGAGCGAGGGAGGGAGAGAGAGAGAGGGAGAGATAGAGGAGGGCCGTAGATTTATTATCAAGCTCAGCGACAAAGAGAGGAAGAGAGTGTGCATATGTTAATCCGCTGGCTGAACGATGATCAAAGACTGGAACAAGCTGAGCCCTGCTGATCGCCTCGGGGCACGCGATGCTCTCCAAGCAGCTGGGAAAGTGTGCAGACGAAGGAGTAAACACGTAGTTAGAAGAATCAATAACCCGGGTTCAGGCCGCAGCACGGCGTGAAGGTCAAGTCAGACTGGTGTCCGTGGCGCGGAGAGAGAAGTCCGGAGAACATTGGGCACTTTTAGGCCAATTTAAGCCAAGCGTGTTTACGGCCGGGTTGTGTCCAGACGTGATGGAAGTTTAAGTTGAGGTTAAGGCTGCTCCGGTCAGCTCGGTGATGAGTTTAAGGAGTACACACTGGAAACATCTGAAGACTGGATTCCTGGGCAGTGGCAGGGTGGGATGTTCAGAAGGAGGACCTCACATCAGCCTCATTTGGGCTTCAAAGGAAGGAGGGTTTTCTTTCGAGTGTCAAGTCGCCTCACGCGGGTTCTGTTTGTTCGCTTTCTGTTATTTCACCCTTGTCCTCGCACCGACCCAAAAGTATTCCCACGAGGCCTCTGCATGGGGTACCCGTGCTGCTTTGGGATTTTTTGCCATTTCTGTGATCCCCTCCGCAAAGCTCACTTCTCATTAGATTTTCCAAATTTTCCATTGTCACAAACATCAGAGTCCCCCTTATGTCGCCGTGTTGGTGATATAGATGGCAAGCACATACATAAAAACTGCCGTACATGTTAAAAGCAAATAAATACATTATCTGTCATTCCCCTGTTAATTATGAATTCACATCTTTGTTTGCCTATAGCTGAATAATTAAGATGACTTAGCTTTTTACCCCCAAGCTTTGGCGTCTATTGACTTCCTCCACTTCTGAGGCAAACTGTTTTTGTGATTAGTCACTTTGTTTAATCTGGTAATGATGGCATTCCCCTCAGGCTAAATGCCTGCTTCGTGCTTACCAGTTTATTTATTCATTTGTACTTTTGACGTGTTAATCTGCATAAACGGAGCAGAGCTCCACCAGGACCCCCACCCGCCCCGAATGTCTGCCTGCACCTGTCAATTACAACAAATCCAAAACACCGGGAAGCAGCCGCCCTGGTCTCCGCACCTTGATCAGGGTGGAAGTCTGCCTGTCAATCAGCCCTGATCTAACCTGTGCTGTCAGGAAAAGACTGGTGCTCGTCCCTTCATCTCCACCACAGTTCTGCAGCATTAATTGAGCCGAGCTGCTGCTAATTAATAGTGATGAGAGAATGTGGAGTTTTTATTTTTTTTTTTGCTTTTTTACAGAAATAGACGATAGACCAAGACGCACACAAGCTCTTGTGGCAGTTGTTTCTTATATCTCATATATATATATATACACATATACATATACATATACATATACACACATATACATATACATATACACATACACATACACATACACATACACATACACATATACATATACATATACATACACATAAACATATACATATACACACATATACATACATATACATATACATATACAACATATACATACACATATGCACACACACGCACACACACACACACACACACACACACACACACACACACACACGCACACACGCACACACACACACACACACACACATATTGCATATTTCTGAATAAAGTGAAAATTTTAACAATGCAGTACTATAATATAAAATATATTTAATGTTATGAAACAGCGATATTTTTCTGCTTTCACAATATTTCCTGTTTATTTCTGTTTCTATGCTGCATGCTGCTTACTCTTTAACACTATGGTGTCCTGTCCTTCAGGTGGGAAATCGCTATTTTATGTGAGCTCACTGTGCAGAGGTCTGACGACACGTCTGAGAAAGTCTAACAATGCTGCACAATCCTATAAATGTACAATTTCAAAAATGTGCATGACTCAGACGCTGTCAAATTCCGTGGGATTGTTTGGAATAAAGTTGTTGGTGGTTGGATCTTCACTTTCTCCTGTCCACATGTCAGAATTCTGAAACCCGCTGCTGAGGATCATGTCATCAGCTGACATAGGTTTTCACCCAGAAATTGTTGGACTGGATAAACTGGATTTGCAGGAGAGTTGACAGGAGTCCAGACATAACCAAAAGAAAAAAGAAAAAAGAAAAAAAAAAAAAAAAAGACGTCTGACCTCTCCTTCTGCAGCCTGGCCATTAGCAAATCCACAATATGCTGTTGGACAGTTGGAGACCTATAATTTGGTGCGGCGGATCTCGGTTAGCCCTACAGCAGGCCTCTGGTTATCTGATGCAAATGTTCCCAAATGAAACGAATGGGAAATATCAACAAGCCCTGAGTAATTGCAGCTGATAAAAAATGCATGGGGGTTGTGGTGCCGGACTCGCTTCCCGCAGACGCCGAGAAGTTATCTCTCATTACCCAGACTGTGATAAAGTGCGCCGACTTCACCATCAAGCTAAAGCAATGCATCCAGCTCTGTCTAATAAAGGCTGCTGCCTACCACGCACTTGCTCACGGAATCCATTTGCAGCAGTTTGTTATCGTGGACAAATATTGTTCCTGGCTGCAGCGATTAATTTTCTCTCCCTGTGCTTTGACGCTTGTCTCCATAGTTAAAAAAAAACAAAACAAAATCCCTCCACATGAATTCTAGATGTTTTATTCATTGTAAAAACTTAATTTATATACAAGTGTGGATGTATACGATGTGAAGATTTCACGCTATACACCCCCCACATGCAAAACGTAGTCTGTTGCAATCGGTTATCGGTGCATGGGGGGATTCCAGCATCACTTTGTTTTCGGGCCTGTCCCAGACCTTAAATCTGTCACCTGAGAGTCAGGGGTCTCAACAAGCTCTGATGCAATCTCCCATGCAAAACAGCTGTTTGGCTCCCAAAACAATCCGAACGATACAGAAGATGAGGCGATGGATGTTGCTGCGAGCACAGCGGGGGATCCACGCCCCACAAACTAAAAACACGAGACTTCATTATGAGATATGGATGAGGGGTTGTTTCATGGTGAAGATTAGTATTTATTTTTATTTTTTTTTCTCTTTCCCCGAAACGTCCGGTTTGTTGAGACTCCGAGCAATGTCAGTGCATCTCAATGCCAGTGACAAATCTGGCTCGGGGGCAAAAAACAGTGCTATGGGCTGATGCAGACATCAATCAATATCCGCGACAAGTCCCCTGTGTTTAACTGGATACATATGCTGTGTATATGCAGGATCAAATAGCTCTTTGTGTGTGTGTTTCTGTGTGAAAACATGAACTGATCTGAAAACAGTGAGGATGAACCCACTAGCTACCAGACAAAGACCAAAAAAACAAACAAACAAAACAAAAAAAAAACAGATGTTGTCTTTTGTTCAGTGTTTGGCAGTAAATGCTGACACAAGCAAAAAAAAATCAGTAAAAGTCAGTAATATTAATTGTGCCGCTCGACAATTTCAGACTTGTCAGAAAAGATTTATTTATTTATTATTTGTGGATGGCAGATAACGTGTCTGTGAACTTTTGAGTTCTGCCCGTTCTCCATGCAGATGAAAGGATCTTCTGAAATCTTGGGGGGTGGGGTGGGGGGGTGAAAGAGAAAAAAGTTCATTTCTCCACTCGGGTTAATGCTTGTGGCAGTGCACTGACGTCAACAGCTGTTCTCAAACAAGCCCTTTCATGACTCATTGACAGCGCGAGCTCCCGACTGCCACGTTCACTAACTGGGGAAATGTCAGTGTCTCCAGTCGTGATCACAGTCCCTCTACAGGTTCCCGCCTGCCACAACGCGGCAGTGATGAAATATCCCGGGTGTTAATGGATGTGAGAGCGATCTTGACCCTCTCTAAAGAACAAGCTCTCTGTCTCCATTAAAAAGGGGCCTCTGCGTTGGTCTGGATCAGAGCCTTCGCTCTGGCTGTGCCACGGGGAGTAGCCAGACAAAGGTAATTGTGTGCCCCCTCTGCCCCTCCACCTCCACGTCAGGGCTCAGGGGAATGACTGTGGAGGACAGGTTCTGAAACACGGGAAACACACACAGGGTAATGATTAGGTTATTACCACAGAGGTGACTAATTACCTAATTGTGGAATCAAAAGGGGGGGGGCAGGAGGGTAGCCAGGATCCAAGGTGACGAGAGGAGAGGGGACCTGAGGTGGAGCGTTTGGAGAAATTCAGGTTCATCTTCACTCTCCTCCCTCCCTACACAGGGCTACAGGGGTGGGTCCCTCGCTACGTCTCTTCCCCCACGGCGTCCCCCCCAGCCTGCTGTTCACCTCCCCGTGACATCTGCTCATAGCACGACGTGTCCACCCCCCCCCCTCGGAGGCCGGAGTCCCCCTTCCACATCCCCCGCATGCCTCCCCGTGCAGATGTTGCACTCCCTGGGTCCTGCCCGCGTGGAGAGTGTCAGGCCTGTTTGATGTGTGATGAAACGAAATCGAGCGAGCCACTCTGGGGCTCAAGGAGCAAAGGGGGAACAGGGGGTGAGGACGGGTACCAGAGACGGAACGTGAAGGAGGTGGGCAGGTGGGGAGGAGCACAGGGAGTTAGTCTCATCACAATATAAATCAGATGACGGGCACAGAGCAGAGGGTGGGGATGTCCCTGATCTGGAGGTCAGAAAGCAGGGGAGGTGGATGATGGGGAAAAGAAGAGGGGAGGAATCAAGGAGAGAAGGAGGCAAGAGGGGAGGAGATGATAGGAAGGAAAATACAATGGAACCAAAGGGAGAGCAAAGAGAGACAGAAGAAAAGAAAGAAGAGTGGAAACAAAGAAAGGAAATTGGATGAAAAAGGGAAAAAGAAATTAGGGAGGCAGTGAGATAAGAGGGGGAATAAAAAGAAAGATTAATTAGAGAAGACAAAACTAGAGAGACTATAAAAGGAAACGAAAGACAGAAGAATGAGAAGAGATGATGAAAAAGAAAATAAATGAGTCAACAAAAGATGACAACTAAATGAGAGGTGATTAAAAAAGGATGCAGATGTAAGAGCGAAAGAAAAGTGGAGGAGGAGAAAAACAAAAGGGGGAAAGACAAAGCAAAACAAATGGGAGGAGACAGAATCAGACAAAACAATAAAGAAAAAAGAGGAAGTACAGGGCGAAAAAAAAAATAGAAAGTGGAAGAAGGTGCAAGATGAAGGGGAAAAAAGGAAAGAGGAGAAAAATTATGAGAAAGATCTTAATGAGATGAGTGTGAGGAAAAATATGAAAATAAAATATCAGATGAGAATAAAACGAGAGAAAAGAATAAGAAATGGATGACAAGAGTTTGACAAAGGACACAAGAGTAGAGGGGGGGAGTTGAGGAGAAGAGTAAAGGAAAAGAAGACTAGTGAAGAGGCTTGAGGAGAGGAAACTGGAGGAAGAGAAGGAAGCAAGGAGGAGTGAGAGGGATGAAAGAGGGATTATTAAGGGGAAAGATTGTTGTGAAGCAGACAGAAAGTTAACGACGACAAGGAGGAGGATGCAGATGATGATGATGCTGACGATGAAGATGAAGACTGCTTAGTGCGGGTAGCGCCACGCCACACGGAGAAGAAGTTGAACAAGGGGAAGTGGGTGAACGAGCACCAACGGGGGATCAGGTGAAGCGATGGAAAGGTTAGCAGTTAAAAGATCAAAGTGGAAAAACAAAGGCGGATTTCAAACGGGCTCATCGAGCTTGGCTCCAGACCCACAGCTCCTCTGATAATACTTAGATCTATAAATGCTTCTCTCTTTTTTTTATTATTATTTATTTATTTATTTCCTTATTTATTTTTAAAATTATTCATCGCCGTAATAATTTGGGCCTAACAAGCACTTGAGGGAGACGGCTTCCTTTTGCATCTCTCCCCCCACCCGTTTCTTTGGTTCCCGGCTCTGTGGTGCTGGGAGCTCGGGGATTTGGGGGCACTATTAGAGAGAATTTCTTTTATTTGCGCCTAATGAATGATATGCATGATACTATTTCCTTTTTTTCTTGTGTACTTTGTGGGGGTAACTGCGAGGATTGGGGCAGGAGCTGGAGAATTGGACTCTTTTTCAAGGCTTTGTTCGTTTTAACCCTCTCCTTCGGAGCGCGCGCACAACGTCGTTGTTGTTGTTGTTGTCACTTTGCCAGATTTCCCATTCAAATGTATGCCATCGTACTCCACTTGACACGAGTGATAAGGCGTAGTTTGACTTTGTTTTGCTATTTTCAGTCACAGCTGTATGTTTCTGGAATATGGGTTAACTGGTCTGTAGATAGAGAGGAGGCACAGCAGGTCTGTGAACATCTCTGCCACTGAGCGGAAATAACGGCTCGTTTACTCTTCGTTAACGCTCATTTCCTGTTGTTGTTGTTGTTTGTTTTTTTTTCTGCGGCCACATGGTACAAAAACATCCTCACGCGTGTTTCCACAATTTTCCAGCAATGCCTGATTTTATCTATAACGAGGCAAAGTAGGGCAGATGAATGTGCTCAAGTCGAGAAAATATTTTGGAGAAAAAAAACCCTGATATCCGTCAGAGTACTACACTACACTACACTCTCCTGATGCCGCATCAGATCAAGTATTTACAGTATTTTGCTGTTGTGCAAAGATGTTGATATTTGCCAGGGAGGCGCTGACCTTCACCTCTCTATGTAGGAAATAACGCAAATGCTTTTTAAAGTCTCGTCTCAGCAGGCGTTTGGAACAACTGCACACAAACACAAACACATACACACTGCACATGCATACACATACAAACAGAGGAACGTAAACAATTTTGCCTGCAGTGATGGCTGCAACGCAATACACACACACACACACACACACACACACACACACATCACACACACACACACACACACACACACCAAATGTTAAAACAGCAACACACATCAGTGTTGTCTGTGCTGGGTAAACATGGCCTGATAATGACCTCCCTCCAGACTGAGGAGGGATCTCCTCCTCTCCTCTCCTCTCCTCCTCTCCTCTCCTCTCCTCTCCTCTCCTCTCCTCTCCTCTCCTCTCCTCTCCTCTCCTCTCCTCTCCTCTCCTCTCCTCTCCTCGCGTCGACCCAGGCCTCGCCAAACTTTGAAGACGCCTCGCTGCCACCTTCTGTGTAAATCGGCAGCTTCAGAGGGGGAGCTGATGAAGGCTCCATTGTCTCCCTTTGGAGCGCGCTGCAGAAGAGGCTGTGTGATGAATGTTTGAGCAGCAGTGATAACGCTGCACTTTTCCCATGCTGAGAGTGGCGCCAGAGGCTTCACACGCCTGGTCGGTCAGGAGAGGAGCGTCCGGGCCAGGCCGCCCTGATCTTTACCTCCTACAGAGGGCTATATGGATGGGGCTTCAGGGAGCTCCAGGGCTAAAGGTCGAGTGTGTAAGTACAGAGCGTAACACACCTGAGAGAAAAAGACTGATGCACATTCACACAGATGTTGGCCCCTTCATTCTGTTCAAGAGACACAACACAACAAACAAACTTTTTAATCTGTGCGGAAGCTTGGGTTTGACCCTGTACCCTGTAAATGACCGTTTAATTAATAATATTAATAATAATAATAATAATCATAATAATAATAATTAAGGTTGAACTTTCAGTCTACTGGCTGAGGTGTCGGCACGTGCCTGAGTCTGAGTGAAGAACTGATTGGCTCGATCAGAGCAACATGACTCGGATGTAACCTGGCGACGTAAAAAAAAAAAAAAAAAAAGCCCTGTCTTTGTTTGTCTGTGCACAGCTTGTTGCTCCCAAACCCTGAACATCTGTGCGGAGGGAAGGGACGAGGTAGGGGTGGTTGTCGGGGGTGGTTGATGGGGGTGGTTGTTGAGGGTGGTTGTTGGGGGTGGTTGTCGGGGGTGGTTGTTGGGGGTGGTTGTCGGGGGTGGTTGTTGGGGGTGGTTGTGGGGGGTTGATGGCACGCCACATGGGGAGGGCCTCCTCTGCTACAGTCTGTCAGCCCACCTGACTGCTGCTGTGGCAGGCCTGCCCAAGGCAAGACCACAGGCTAGGGCCTCTTGTGGGCCTCCAGCAGGGCTCGACAGCCTCCCCAAGCCCATTAGAGCACCCCTCCTTCCACCTCCGCCTGGGTCGCCCCCACCCAGCCCTGCAGCCCTCTGCCCCAAGATGCCATCGCTCTCTTGTCCGTCCTGGCTCGGCTCCGTGCAGACATAACTCTATTGTTTGCCACTGTTTGCAGAGTTGTGTTTGTAATAGGAGCGGTTTAAGGGCATGTTTTTTTATTTTATTTTTTTATTTTTGTTTCTGCCGCCTTTGCGTGCCTTGTCCTCGGGCTGCACGGTTTTCAAATCAGGCTCATGAGAGGAGGTTTCAGCTCCGGCTCCTGGGAGAGTCCTTGTAAGGGGACAAATCCCAGAAATGGCTTTTTTTTTTTTTTTTTTTTTACAGTTACTCCAATAAATGTGGTTTGTCAAAGCTTCCACGAGTGTCCAATGCTGCCCTGAACGGTCCAGCATGGAGGATTACTGAACCACTTAACCTGGATTCACTGAGTCTTATAACAAAGGCAGTAGACGGGAGCGTACGTGTTGTTATGTGTCTGTCTGTGGACTTTGATTGAATGAGATTGTGTGAAGAGCAGCAGAGATTGTCGGAGGCGAGTTGATGGGGGGGGGGAGGGTGTGTGCGTTGGGGGGGGGGGTGTATGTGATCACATATTCTGGATATCCTGTGATTCCCTGTCTATTCCAGTCTTTTTGATCTAAATGAAACTACAGGGTGCAAAACGGACCCTGCGTGTGAATCAGATCCGGCGACTTTGCATATACGAGCTGAAGGAATACCAGGAGAGCAGATTCATGTTCAACCCCAGTTGTGGATGCAATTTGTGGTACGTGAGCCTCTGAGGCTGAGTGCTGTAATGGTTCAATTTATAATTAATCATATCTGATTTGCCAGATTGCCACAATCTTGGGGAATAAAAATTTGGGAGTGTTGGGGTTTCTTACTTTTTAAGCATTAAGTATTTATGATCCTTGATGGATATGTAAACTCTGTTAAATCCATTGCCTTGAATATTGATTATCTCTAATTAAAAATGCGGTTTGATTCGAAGGTTAGCAGCCGCCTCTGGTCAGCCAACCCCACCCCGCCCCCTTCTGACAACTTCAATATTATTTTTTTTTAAATTCCTGACCTTCTCGTGGTGTTTTCCTATTTGCAGTTCAGTACGCCAATTAAGCCGCAGAGCTCCTTAACGAGCAAGTCGTTAGTTCTAATTAGGATGTGGTTAACTGCGACGCGATTCAGAGGCGAAAAGCCATCATGTTGAAGGATGGAGGTGTCGCTGATAAGCTCAACTGGAAACAGCTGTTGACTTTGCTGAGGGGGGGTCAGGTTATAAACAAACACTCCCCTGAGCATAGTCGCTAACAGCCGGCTACAATAACGTGACGTTTCTTTTCTGCTACCATCAAACCCATACATCCTGACATCTCTTTTTTTTTTTTACCTCTCGACGACTTGTAAGTAATAGTTTGTATCAGCATGGATACTTTTCTGAAATCACCCTTTATTTTTATTGATTGATTGATTGATTGATTTTTGTTTTACACCTGAACAGGTTTAACAGTTGAACAAAAGGCCTATTTTTGGTGCTGTGAGCTATCACAGACACTTCCATTTCACAGAGTCTTTCAGGTGGAGCTGTTTGGTGCATATGGAGGATGTGAATCTCATTACCTGGAGTCAGGGTAGTTGGCAGACAGCTGTTTTTGCTAATGTGTGCACAGGGAGCAGGGAGGAGGGGGTTGCGGGATGGCAGGGCGGTGGGATGTAGCAGGGGATGTGCAGGTGCAATGTGCAATGAGACACAGGGAGGAAAGATAAAGAGGAAGAAGGAAGTCATTGAGCGAGAGTTGTAATGTGGGAGGCTCGGGATGTATCGTCGCAGATTACCCAGCCTGTGGAGATCTTTCGACGTGTGTTCCTCCTATCCCTGCCTCGTGTTTGACATGAGAGTGGATGAGGTAATCCGCGGTGCTCAGGGGTACGCGGGCTCTGCTCCCATCTGGGCTTTGAACCTTTTGCTCACCTCGCACTGTGTCTCTGGTGTGTCGTGGTACAGTCAGGCGCGTCAGACAAAGAAATTAAAGATGGCAGTTTACAGGGGAGCACTCGGCTCTTTCAGCGACGCAGCGCCGAGAAAAACCTGACAAATTGATTTAAATGGATAAAATGCGTTCCCCAACCCACAAACGCCCCCCCACCCCCACCCCCACTCACCTTTTTAAACATATTTACCTCCCTGTCTGTTCCCTTTCCTCACTTTGGGAACATTTGTGTGTTTTTGCGTAGTTGCATGTGTGCGCTTCATTCATTTTTCATGCATCTAATAGCAAATTCTTTGCAGCTATTTCTACCAATCAAGGGTTGTTTTGTTTTGTTGTTGTTTTTTTTCTTTTTGTTTGCATTGCAGAGTATATGCGAGTGCGTATGACGTGTGTGTTTTGAAACTGCTCGGCTTGCAAGTGTGTGTTTTTTCAAAAGCAGGACTGTGACTGTTCCTTTTGTTGCTCACAGCTGTCCCACATTAGGGATCAGCCACTATTCCCCTGACAGTAAGGGCTTTTCAGAGGCCTTACTAATTGGCTGTAATCTCCTTTTTAAACTTGAAAGCCAGCGAGCCTCCAGCTTCGCAGTTTACAAGCAATTAATGCAAGGAACACCAGAACTGCTGTATATCAGCTCCCGCTCTTATCTGATCTCTGCCCATCTCCGAGGCGGATTGACTCCTCCTGCGTCACGGGCCTCGGCGTAAACAGCTACTCAGTCGCGGGGGCCTTGTGGGGAAGAGGCACGGCGGGGGGATTTGGCGTGGATCTTGAAGTGTCCTTGGGGACGATGGCTGGGTTTTGGGGATCGGAGGGGTTTCCGTCTTAGGCGCTGATGAAATAATAATGCACAGAGTTGGCGAGGCTGAAATTTGCACATGAAAAATACTCTCCCCTTCGCACTCCTTGCATCTAATGTGCCGCCGATGACAATCCCTGCCTCTCACAGTTTATATGCAAATGTGCTCTCTCGGCTTTTTCCTCCTCAGAGTCGCCCAGCTGAGCTGCAGAGCGAGATGGAGAGGTAGAAAGTGAAGGAGACAGAGTGGGGCTTTTTTGTTGTTGTTGAGTTTTGTTTGTGTTTGTCTTGTATATATTTTTTTAAAAGGATCTGTAAAAGAAGATGAGAAATTAGAATTTTCCCCCTTTGTTTTGTTTTGTTTTTTTTTTTCCTGAAAGGCAAAAATATGCAGATTCCCCCCCTGGCTTAAAATGTCAGACGTTTGCTCTTGTGTTTAATTGGGATATAATGCAGTTGGTCTAAATCAAGTGTTTGTGTGAAGTGATTGTTTGTCACGTCATTATTCTCTTTAGAAATAGAAGCAGTATGGTTCATTTGTTCTGTTTGTGTTTGTCCACAGGCCTCGGCCTCCTGCTCTCGCACCCTGACGTGTTTTGAGAAGAGGAGTTGAGCGTCCACAACACAACACAACACAACACAACACAACACAACACAACACAACACAACACAACACAACACAACACAACACAACACATCACATCACAACACAACACATCACAACACAACACATCACAACACAACACAACACAACACAACACAACACAACACAACACAACACAACACAACACAACACAACACAACACAACACAACACAACACAACACAACACAACACAACACAACACAACACAACACAACACAACACAACACAACACAACACAACACAACACAACACAACACAACACAACACAACACAACACAACACAACACAACACAACACAACACAACACAACACAACACAACACAACACAACACAACACAACACAACACAACACAACACAACACAACACAACACAACACAACACAACACAACACAACACAACACAACACAACACAACACAACACAACACAACACAACACAACACAACACAACACAACACAACACAACACAACACAACACAACACAACACAACACAACACAACACAACACAACACAACACAACACAACACAACACAACACAACACAACACAACACAACACAACACAACACAACACAACACAACACAACACAACACGCTTCAAGCTGCTATAAACATCCAGGTAAGCAGGAACAGTGGTTTTCACACACTCTATTCTATTGGCTTTACTTTTTATAATATCTGGGGATGGGGGGGGGGGCTTCATGTCAGCCTACTCTCCTCAGTCACGGCTAGTTAGTTAAAGCAAATGCAGGCAGACCCCGGAGAGAAGGCAGGGGGCGGCGGAGAGTGCCAATCACGGCCGAGCCTTGGGCATTCCTCTGTACAGCTCGCCTTAAGCAACTTTTTATTAATTTAATAAACATCCCACAGAGACGGTGCAGCGTGAACTTACGTACCCTCACAGACAACAGCACTGCTCGGGCCTAATGACGTGTGCTGCTCACACACGCATGTATTCACACATATGTGTGTATGTGCACACGCCCCGTCTGATCTGAAGACACGCAACCACACACGCTGTCTTTGATCGATAAACACAGGTCGGAAAAAATAAATCTCGCCGCTACAGTCATGAAGATGCCGTGTTACACTACTACAGTAGAAGTGAATGGAATTTCCATTGTGGCGCCTCCAGTAGGCAAAAATGTTTAAAACATCTCTCTCTCGAAAACAACATAACACTGTGGGACTGTTTCTTCAGTGGAAACGAATTCAGCTGCTCGCAGGGTTCTGTTTATGGAGCACAGCTGTGTGGTGAACCTCAGGTCTCTGGTCCTGAGGTCCTGACCATAAAGAAGTCACTTTGAACACTGTTGTTGTGCTGTGTGAGAAGAAATTGACGAGACGTTTGTGAGAAAAGATAACACATTGGGTTTTTTTTGGTTTGTTTGTTTTTTTTGTAATTTGGCTAATTGACTTTTTAACGCCATCTTTGAAATACAGATCTTCTGTCCAGCTCCTCAGGCTGGAGTTCATTGTGATTCTTCAGGCTGCGTGGCAGTGCAGCAGCGGTGTGACTGAGCGCACAAAACATTATGAAAATCATCATGATCTCCCTTTCAGGCTTGCGTGGTCCTGCCCCGGCTGCTTATGGCCGGGCCCCGGTGTGGATGGGAGTCGTTAGAGGGGTCGGTCTCTGCGCTCCAGCGATGAGGGGACGGCGAGATCAGGAGGAGGACACACACACACACACACACGGAGAAGGTAACAACTACAGTCATCATCATAAGCATCCCCACATGTAGCTGCTGCTCTGGGGAGGCACTGCCTCCTGTCAAACAGCACGAGGACCCGCAGTTGTGTGTAAATGGATGTGACTGTGTGTGTGCGTGTGTGTGTTTTTGGTGTGTACCCGGCTCTCTACACAAATCCCCCCCCCCCCCCCCCCCCCCCCCCCCCCCCCCCTTTGGCTTTGACTGTTCACTCGTCTTTCTCTTCCTCCACCTCACCTCCCTGCCCCCCCCACCACCACCACCACCACCAACCCCCTCCCCCCCCCCTCTCTCCGTTGCTCACTGTATCACTCCATATATTCATGAATTCCCTGTTTATCATGAAAACTTATGCATGGAAATAGAGGGTGGGAAAGGGGGAAAAACAAAAACAACAACAGCAAAAAAAAAAGAAAGAAAAGAAAACAAAAACAAACAAACGGGCTGAATGTTGATGGGGGGGGGGTGGTATAGGTTGTCTGGGAATGTATGCAAGAAGACCCTGATTTCATCGTTTCTTTTCATTGCCTTTCTTACCTTCTAACCACCCACCTACCATCTTCCCTCGCTCCATCCTAACATTTAACACCCCCCCTTTCTTTTCTTTTTTTTTTTTTTGCCTTAGCCTGCCCCCCCCCCAACCCTATCCGCTGCCTTTCTCCTCTGTTCTCCGTCTCCTCTTCACGGTGTCAAAGCCAGTTACAGGCAGAGGGGCTCTCCTTCTTAAATAATTCACAAGTTGATTAATAGACTCACAGGGGTATAATTAGGCAGGGGAGAGACAGTGGCTACTGGAACCAGTACAGTGCTTAGGGGAATTAGAGAGCAGGGTTATTGAGGAAATGGAGAGTACTAGTAAAAAAAAAAGAAAAAAAGAAGCTGGCTGCTGCAGTGGTGGACTTGAGGAGTGGATGAAGAGGAGGGGGGGGGGGGGGGGGAAGGGGGGGCACCTTTTTCTCCGGCAGTGTGTTAGATATGAGGCAGCCTCTGTAGGAGCATGGAGCCCAGGGTTTGTTTGATGTGGAAATTGGACAGTTTGAATCCGTCTCCTTTAATTTTTCACAACTTACAGCCCCCCCCCCCCCCGGGTGCTTCACATTCCTCTTATAGGATATAAATTAGGGGTTTTTTTTTGTTCTCCCTCTCCCTCACTTTTTAAACCCTTATTTTCCACCCTCTTTCTCTTGAACACATTATCCAGGTATCCCGTTATTTATTTTTATATATATATATATATTATTTTTTTTTTGCAGTGCCTTCTTTCTTTCTTTTTTTTTTTCCTTGTTGAACCGAGTTGTAGTTTCACCCCCGATGTTTGTCAAACAGTCAGTCATCAGCATAAAACTTCACTTATGTTGCCTCTAAGGCATCTTTTGTATTCTGAAAGGGTTGTGCGTGCGTTCCGCTGGCAGACTGGTCTTCAAAACAAACACAACACAACAATGGAACAACAGCTCTCTCTTCCCAGTTCACACATCATATTTCTGTTGTGGTGATCTCTGTCTGCCTCGCTTTGGCTGTTAAAATAAAATGAAAAGAACCAACGGAAACACACCCAGACAGGTACAACACTGTGCCTTTCAGCTTGTGTGTGTGTTTTTTTTTTCCCCCTCTCTCCTCCTACCCGGGAAGCTGTGTGTGAGTAAAAGCAGTCATATTGGGTACACACTGCTGCTGCTTTTGGTTTGTTCCTCTGTATTTATTTCATTGTCGATATCTCAGATTGCTTTTCACAGTCCCTCTCAGACGTGTGCTTTTTTTTTTTTTTTCTTTTTTTTTTTGGGCGCTCTGAATTCGCTGATATCTAAACAGACTGATGTGTCCATCCTGGCTGCGCGGGGCTGGCTGTGATGTGCGGCGTGTCTGCCTCCGTGTCGATGTGTCAACTTTAATTCAAACTCCTGTGTTCTCCTCTCATCTGTCTGCTCCAGATGTTGCACTGGGTGTCAGGATGGAGCTGTGCTCTCAGGGAAAAAAGGAAAAAAAAAAATAGGTGGAAAGCAACACATTTTTCTGTTTGTAGAAACTGATGGATGCACTTTGAAATTCAATTCAGACGTGCAGCAGGAGATGAGCCCAATTCAGCGAGCGTACGCCTTGATGCCACTGCTGATTTCATCTCTTGCTTGTTGTCACTGAATCATCTGTGACTGCCAGGAGAAAAATAACACACCGCTCTTTGGTTAATTCACCTCTTTGCCTGTTTGTATTTGACAATCGTGCGTTCGTTTTCAGTAATTAGCCTTTCTTTGTTGTCCATAGCCGATGCCTAATGACTTATTGATATTTTTCTCAGCTGTGCAGGTACCCTGCCACCAGGAGGCGCTGAAAAGAGCAGGACCCCTGTGTGTTGATTTATTTATCTATGTCTGGATTAAAGCCTGTACACCTGATAAAGGGGATGTCAGAGGAGCTCTGACAGCCACAGAGGCGGTAGAGTGTGTGCGTTTTGGTCGCTGCGCCGGCAGAAACATGGCGTGTCGATGGCATCTTTGAAGTCTTGACAGATGAGAGCCTCTGAACATCCCCTTAATCTTGCCTTCCCCCCTCAGAAAGCCGCGCGAGCAGGCAGGTTCTGAGCGGCTCGGCTCCCTGTTTGCCTTATTCTCTTAATGACACAAACCATTCAGCGGCCAGGCGTGATAGCATTTCATCAGGCGTAATGTGCGGTGGCTGCTTACTTCAAACGCTTCCCAGCACTTCTCCGCTTTAAGCCGGCTGGAGATGGCGAGAGCGGGGACGTGAACACACCAGGCTTTTCCTGTTGGCTTGATGGGACGCCTGTGTGTAGCGTATGCCGTTTGATTGCGCTGATTGTTTTCATGAGCCCACCTTAAGCAAATACAAAGAATCTGCCGTGTATGATTGTCTGGGAATCAGATCAGTGGAGAGAGATGCCTGCTCATAATGACCCCCGACCCCTGAGCTGTTCCCAATCCTGTTTCTTCACACGGCAAATATGATATTGCTTTCTCACATAAACACGAGTTAGAACAAAACAGCCATGCAGTGGAGAGCTACACTGAATTACTTTGCACTCTACTGTCAGTGATGATGTGTTTCCTGTATCTTGTCTATGACGTGCAGGACAGTGACAAAGCAGCAATGCAGGTAGAGTTGAATGTTGAAGATGAGGTTTGGGGGGTGGGGGGTGGCTGCAGTGGAGGACAGGAGCTGCTGGGCAGAAGAGGGCGCTGGGGTTAATTACTCCATTACCGGGTGGCTCAGCCAGGAGCTGTTTAAACAGGGCCCCAGTCAGCAGGGGATTAGGCCTCATTACTGCAGCTAAAGTTACGCCCACGACCCTTCCCCACTCTTACTGAGTGTTTGTCTGGCATTCTGGGGAATATTCATATGGAAGGAGGAGGAGGAACGAGAGATTAAGACTAAGTAAAGGGGGGAGGACAGGTGAGGGGGAAAGAGCAAACTGGGGAGTATGATCGGGCTTAACTCCAGTGGATCACCTGCATCATCACCTGAGCTCTGCCAGGGCTACAATTATCCCCCAAAATGCCGGAGCGTAGCAAGATTAGCATCAGAGGCTCGCGTTACCCTCCCTCCCTCCCACCGAACCGAACCCCTGGCCATCCTCCGCCGCTGCCTCTCCACCGTCCTGCTACTCCAGGTGTCTGATGGCACTTGGTGATAATGACGGTGCTCTCATTTGCAGGAAGGAGAGGCTTCTTTAAATTAGGTCGATGTTTGTGCTCGACGAGCGGAGCGGGGGGGGTCAGTTTACCAGGTCTTTAGGGCATGAAATACTTCGGTTTACAGTGACGGTCATATCAAATTTAAAAAAAGCCTTTGTCTTTGTAGAATGGAAAAAGTGGCAGAATATGGAAGAATATTTGTCTTTTTACTTACTTGGCAGTCTTGTGTTGATGTGGGTTTCCACTCCGAACTTGTGTTTCCCAAACGATATCTGTACGCCGGGGAGAATAAAGAATTTAGGGATTCCAGCAAACTTTCCATTGGATCAAATGGATAAAAAAGTGGATGTCTTCCAATTAGAAGAGTCAGCTGTGTATTGAATGAACTAATCCATGGGCTTTTCAAAAGAGGTTTGTGAGAGCTGGAGTTGTGGCTTGCTTGAACTGCACACTCAAAGTTTGGTGTCTGTGCGTCTTTGTCTTTAGTCCAATCACCTGAAACACAAAGAAAATCTACAGACACTCTTTTGTATTGCGCACAGTAGTCGTGCAAATCTCTCTGGGGGGGTGGGGTTCGGTTGGGTGGGGGGGGGGGTGGGTTCTGCCAAACGCAGTCGATAAAAATCCTATTTCATATGAGTCAAAATGCTTGTTTGATTTATGGGACAGGGGCGCTCGTCAAACTATGTGATTTAAGTTCAAATCCAGAACGGAGCTTTTATTATATAATTGAGGACAAAAAAATCAATAGAGGCAGCTGGATGTGGCCGCAGCGAGCAAGGATCGCATCCATATTGAGAGTGTACCCTCTTCGATCGGTGTCTGGGCCGGGCTCGGCTTCACTGGCCTAATCACACATGGAGCAGGTCGATTGGAGGTCTTAGCCAGTGGCGTTCTCCAATGCCATATGTTAACATGATTCCCCCTCAGAAACAGCTGCACCTGAGATCCTTGACCATTCAGAACTCAAAAAACCAGGGATTATTTTAAACATAGCCTGAGGTGAAAGCGAGATTCTCCGCTCCGGTAACCCGCGCGAGCGGGAGGTGGGCGGCTGAGGACAAGTGGGGCAAACAGGATATTTATCCTATTGATTTTTTTAAAGTTGAAACAAGAAGATTTAGGGGAGCTTGACTCTTAAAATTCCCAAGGAGCCGCTCACTGCTCGGCCGCACGGCCATGAACACACACACACACACACACATTCATACAAACAAACACACACACAAACACAAACGCGTCTTTCTGGTGAGTGGGCAGAGTAAGGTTTAGGGGCCTTGAGTTGCAAAGCTGTGCTGTGCTGTGGAATGATGTGCCCCAATGTGTGTCAGAGGAATCATTATAGCTAGAGCTGAAACCTGCCCATGGTGTACCGATGTGTGTGTGTGTGTGTGTATGTGTGTGTGTGTACTGGAGAGAGTCCTGTAGCAAAGTGGAGGTGTGAGCAGACAACAGATGGGAAGGGCCTCAGTATGGCAGAGATGTGGCTTTGTCTCCGCCGCTGATGGCAAAGAAGAAGCCGCGCATCGTCAACAAACACGCTGTCAAGAAAAATGTGTGGGAATGTGACTCAGCACATGGAACGTCCACAGGAAATTTACAAATTCAGGTGCAGGGGACACAAAACTTTCCCTGTCGCTATATTGAGAAAATGACGTCACAACTTTGACTTGAGAGTAATGATCTAAATAAGAACAGTTAAGTTTGTGAAAAGTTTACTTCATCTTAAATTTGAAAAATTTGAAATTTTCTTTTGTTACATAGTGAAGTGGAAGCAGTGCCATGTAAACAAAGTTCAAAAGTTTTCTTCAAAAAATTTGGAGAAGCAGTTTCATAAGTCCAGAAAGTTTGACCCACATTCACAAGCCAACCCAGTGAAACACAGCGTGAGGTGACCCAGGATGTGGAAGTCCTGACAGACACGCGCCCTGAGACTCAATCCAACCCGTAAGATGACAAACATCTCCGTCTACAAACCAACAGACTGAACGTCTGGGTCCTTTACTGTTCAGGCAAATGATATGAAAAGGATTTGGCCTTGCACCCACTTGACTGATAACAGTCCAGGTCTGGTCCGGGCAGGTGGTTTTGGCTGTGGTTGCCTGTCTACGCTCTCCACCTGCTCCTGTCGGACCTCCCAGGTCAATCTGCAGCCATGACTCGTCAGGTGGTGGTCACGACGGGTGACTACCCAGTCGTGCTCGCACATGGCTGCTGATCTCATAGGTGGCTAGGAGGTGCTGCGGTAATTGTTCTTTGGAGTGCCCCAATTATGCCATTAACGGCCCCTCAGTGATGAGGCTAATGGCGGGAGACCTCGTTTGCATAGCATTATCTTAATTGAGCCTGAGGCCTGGCATGAAAACAAGCCTGAGATTATGTTACTGATGGATGGTGGCGATGGTCCGGTGGCAACCATTTACGCCGACAGCTATATTAATTAACAGCTATCCAGTTACATGGGCTTTAACAGGGATGAATAAGTTAACATGGCGACTGTGACGGCGGTGGTGACAGGGTTTGTGTGCTTATGTGTGGGCGTCTAATGGAGGAGACACGCTAATATGGGATGTGTCTGTGTGTAGAGCGATGCTTAGGAAGGCGCTGGCATCAGATCTTATTACCCATTTCCTAAAGGAGGAAACCGAGCCAGCGTTCGTACCAGCTTTTAAATAAATCACCACTCAAAGCCTGTGCTAATACTTTTAATCGTGAATTAATTACAGACTCGTTGAAGGGAGACAACCCACAATTGTTCCAATATGCTAAGGCCTAAGATCTTTATTGTGTAATATTTCTGGGAGATTACAACCCCAGCATGTGTTGCCTGTTGGAGACATATTGTGAACCGGCACTCCGACCGGAACCAGGACTCGCCATGCAGAGTTGTGTCTGGGTCAGTGTGGAGTTTTAGATGAAGCCGTCCTGCCAGGGAGCTCTTTTGTTATGTAAAGATCTGCCATGTGATCCGCCGGGATAAAAGAGGAGAGAAAAAGAAACCGTTCAGATAAGCTTCCCCTCATCAGATAATTAAGGATGCCTTTGCTCCAGTTTCGGCTCCTTAGCGTGAGTGTCTGATCAACTTTCAAAAAGCTCATCACTCAGAGTTGCCTTTTGGAGCCACTCACAGGGGCTTGATCTGTCTGCCCATGTTGAGCTCCACACCAGGGGGTCTTGGCCTGCAGCTCGCCCTGGAGGGCCCCAAATAAGTTTCCAGAAAATTAATTTTTCCTCTAGATACAACGAACAGCGAACGACCAGACGTCGGATTTACAGTAGATATTGTTTTTATCAAGACTGAAAGGGTTTTTTTGTGTTGTTTTTGTTGAGTATTTCCATGATTGATATTCTATATTGATTGACTGAATGAAGTGATGAGCCTGTTGCAAGGTGACACATTTCACCAAACTAATCCAATGAATGAAACATCAGGATAAAGACGCAGAGGAAGAATGTGATGTTGACATATATTTTTTCTCAGTAGTCCACCAAGTAGACAGTTTATTTATTTCAGCACTTTTTCACACTGTGATGAATCTACACATCTTCATAGTTATAATTATATTGCTATTATTGCGTGGTAAAACATTCCGACAGGTTTGAATGGAATCGATCCGATGCATTTTCCCAGCTGCTGTTGTGCGTCTGTGTTTCAGTCCCACGTCCTCTGTTCAGATGCCGTTGCGTTGTCGTGCGTTGCTGCAGCTGAGACGTGCAAATGAACAGTTATGAAACAATTTCCCAACAATTAGCAGGCGAGGTCACGGGGCCGTGGTTGGCTACAGGCTACAATAAGTAACATTAATTAGTGTTTATGCTGCCATCTAATTGCAGCCCAATGAATGGCGCCCCCCCCCACCCCCGTTACATTCTCCCACCTCGACGCTACCCCTTTGCTACTTGTCAAAACTCTTCCTCCACCTGTCACTGTGTGTGAGTTTTGTGCACGCCCCAGAACCCACACCCCAGACCCCCCCCTCCTCCTCCTCTTCCTTCTCTCCCCTCTCCCCCTCCCGCCCCCCTGCCTCCCCTGCTGCCAGTTTTTAACTACACTCCACTCTGGCCTCTGCTCTACTTGTTACAGCCCCAACACGAGTGCAAACAATCAAAGTCTTTGGGAACGCTAAAATATGCATGGCTATCCGTGACAGACAGATAAAGCAGGGCAATTAGCCACGTAATCCTAGAGCATCGTGCGGAATAGTCCGCCTCAGCTGTCCTCCCTCCCCTCTTTCCCTTTACTCTCTTGGTCTCCATTAGTTAAATGTACTCTGTGTGTCGGCTCCCCATCAAATCAAGTAACACTTCCCCTAATTGGCTTATAAATAATACAGCAGGGCCTGCATTATAATTTCATCAGTGGTAAACATTGCAGGGGCAGTTGGTAAAGAACCTATCCCTCATTAATTTCTTAATTTGGGTAGATGGAACGAAGGGGAAGTGAGGGAATGAAAGGTGGGGAAGGAGGGAGAGATGTGGAGATTGAATGAACAGAGGGAAAGAGAGAGAGAGAGAGAGAGAGAGAGAGAGATGGTAGAGGAAAAAAATAATAAAAGGAGAAGAAGATGCTAGTCCTGCTTCTTTTGTTAAGAGATGTCAGATATTCAATCCAGAGGTTTTTGCCGGTTTTCCTGTGCAATAGGTGATGAACCACCCCCCCACCCCCACCCCCACCCTATGCCCCCATTGTACACACACATTCACAGAAGTAAACACACACACACACACACACACACACACTCTATCTCCTCAGTCTCATTTGTTGTTCTTTTTTTATACCGACTTAATGAATATTTCATAACAAGCAACATAAATATTCATTCTAATGGTTTTGCACATAGTTATTACCGGTATTTCCTTTTCAGATAAATAAATAAATAAATAAATAACAAATTCTGCATAAGCAGGTCCTAATTCCCCCCCACCCCACCCACCCACCCCCCCCTCCCCGTGCAGACTCACTCTGAGGACTGCGCAGAAATTATCCAGATCAACCGCTCACACAGTATTTCCACAGTAAGCCAACGGAAAGGTTGTGTTTGCTTTGTGTCACCTTCAAGGTTATAATTATTTGCGTGTGCAAAAAACAAATTTGTCGGTGGAAATGGCAGAAAAGTTCATTTCTAATTTTATGTCATCGGCTGCAATCACAAGACAAATTCACGTGGATTTCCTCGCGTGATGAAATAGTTTTTGTAAAAGGCAATAGGTGTGTAAGCAGCCTTTCTTCCCCTGGCAGAGCCGTGTCACCCAGACCCGCCATTATATTGCATAATGCACTTTTAAGGGAATTTTACATGGCCTGTGATCGATGCTGTGAAATATGAGGTGTGAGGATGTGACGCCCTCTGATCTCTGAAAGACAGATATTAAAGCAAACTCTCAAATGAGCCCCCCCCCCCCCCCCCCCACCCCACCTTCTCTTCCTGCTCAAATCTGTGATATAAAAGGCACAGAGAGCCCTTCAGCCTTCAAAAGCAAAGTTAAGCGCTCCATATTCTTGGTGCGATTTTGAAAATGGAGCCACCTGAAGGCAATCTGTCTCTGCTGGAGCCCAACTTGTCACCGTTACACAGCTGTCACTTCACAGTGCCAGTGTGAGTGCCGACAGACATCCATCAGCCGCCGTATTTACCCAACGCTCTCCGTGATGTCTTGCAGGCCCGCCGAACGGCGTGTCTCACTTAAGAGCTGCCAATCCTTGCTCGGGAAAAGCCACAAGTGATTTTCCTGTTCACTTATCACCGGCACCTTAAAGGAAAGAGAAATACAGAGATTAAATCCTGACGCGAGGAAGAAATAAGTGTCTATCAATCACGCTCAAAGACACATCACACAAAGCTCATTACATGGAGGGAAAAAAAACTGAAATCCTTTCAGCAACGAGCTGATTTTGTCAAAGTATAATTAGAACAAAAGTATTCAAACCTGTCATTGCTGTAAATTACTGGCACGTTTTAAAGCCTCGATGGAAAAAAAAAAACCCAACCCAGGAGGTTTTTTTTTAAAAGTAGCATAATATAATTTAATATTAAAAATAAATGTACTCATTAGACGATTGCCACATTATTGAAAACAAAGCTGTGTCAACCTGAGAGCCCTCATCCCTGTTTTCAGACAGTTGATTTTTCCTATGTTTCTGATCTATTTAAAGGTTAAATTCTATTCTATTCTATTCTATTCTATTCTATTCTATTCTAGTGAGCATGATGAGCATATGGATGTGCTGATGTTTTTCTCTTGCATGTATCATTATAAGGAGATTTTTAATGAAAAGTGTGTGTCATAAATATCATAATGAATTAGTTGTTGTGCTTGTAATTTTTTTTTTTACTTTTTGCAGATTTGAAGGCAGAAAAAAAAAACATATTCACTGTCGTCTCACCCCTGAAACTTTCTTTCTGCTAAATGTCAGAAAAGGTTAAACCAGCCAGACACACACACACACACACACACACACACACACACACACACACACGCTCACACACACAGTGTAACCCCTCCACTTAATTACAGCAGAACAAGAGGAGACAGGGAGCATGTTGAGAATGAGCTTAATTAATGTAGCAGTAAAAAGTGTCCCTCCCTCTCCATGTCCATTCTGCTGTTCAGTATTAGTTCCACTTCAGTGCCCTCAAAGCCAGGAACAAATAGTGAGTCTAATGATGGACATGTAGCCCCCCCACCCCTCCACACACTCCACCCCCATCTGCCTCACACAACCCCTCAGCTGGTCTCGGGTCACTGCCCTCCCTCGTCTCTCGCTCTCCCCACCCTGCTCCCAGGGGATGGCAGAGCGGGGGAGTCAACCAGTTAGACAACCATGTTCACCCCATCAGTTCAGAGAGAGTGGAAGACAACCCTGCATACTGACTTCATTAGCACTGACAAGTTTCAGGGTGATGTGGTTCACCATTGAAGACTTTAGAAAGAGAGGAGGAAAAGCCAGGCGGTGGAGGTGGAGGTGGAGGTGGAGGGAGACGGCAGCGGCAGGAGGGATCGCTGCTGTGGCGCGGTTTTGACAGTGGTGTATTTCTGAACCTAAACTTTGCAGTCAGCCATGTTTATGTCAGCGCTGAGGGCCACAGAGCTGAGGGGAGCCACAGGGCCACAGAGCTACTGCAGGGGCCACATGAATGACCATGAGAAGAAGAGTTGTAACAATGAATATGTTGATAAGTTTGTTGATGTTATTGCTTAAAAAATCACCTTTTTGTTTGTTTTTGTACATTTATTCCTTTACCTACCTTTAATAATAATTGATTTTAAAAAACATTATGCTAGATAAGTTATGAAAACTACTGATAAGGACAAACAAAGAAGGTGAACCAACAAGTGTATTAAAATAAAATCAATAGTTAATAATCTTTTATATTAAGTTACATTTACCGGCTGGCTCCCTGATGGTTGAGTTGTGACATCATCAGGTCGTCAGGAAAATTACAATTATGTGTAAATGTCTTTAAAAAATAAAATTTAAGGATTCAATTTCACACCACAAAAGCACAACAAACCAGATTATACAATTAGTTACTCACTGGTTCCATTTGAATTAAACAGGAAATGATGACAGTGATGTAAACACAATGGCATCTCTAATGGTCTAATTAAATGACCCATGACCTTTTATCAGTGACAGAATCAACAGGGTGATGCATTTTCACGTCTGCGACACCAACGCAGCTCCATAAACCGGAATATTCTAAAACAACAAAATGAATTGATACTCTGGAGAGAATACGACGGGACCCATCACGTTCAAAATCCAGTCTAAACAAAACAAAAGGAACATCACATGAAATTAAGGTGTGAAAAGGTGCCATGAATGTTTCATGCCATCCAGCCACTGACATAAAGGATATAAATATTGTATGCAAAGAGAGAAAATCCTTGTTTGAAGTTTTGAGAGCAAAGACAGTGGGGAGAAAGGGAGGGGAAGCAGGTAATTACTCGTGGAGATGCTCTTTGACAGATTATTATATTAAAGCAGGAGGAGGATCAGCCAAACACTGCTCTAACCTCTGTAACTGTGCTGGTCTCCACCTCTCATGACAGGAACATTACAACCTGAGGAGCCACTTCCACTTGACAAACATACACAACCTGCACCACATCCCCAGGCTGAGAGGACGGCAACCCTGGCAGCCGTCAGGGTACCAGACACAGAACCTGATGAGAAAGGTACTCGTATTAATGTTTTCACTTAAAAATACTTCCAAAAAATAATAATTTTAGCCAGTGTCAATGAAGTATTAAAACTTCCACTTTTATTTTTGGCACAATCAGTCATATATATGTTCCCTCCCATAGTATGAAAATCTATGAAAAATTAATTTGGCCATAAGTTTTATATCTGCAATGAAACCACATCAAACTAACCACTTGCTTACTGTTATTATTGTACTAATGAACTGTTTTGTATGGATTTTAGCAGCAGATGTTAGTAATGGTCTTGACATTATATAGTAGTTTTGATCCTTTTCATTTAAAACCACACTTTCTGTTACTTTGCTCCCAAACGTAATAACTACAAAACTATGAGTCCAAAACATCTCAGAACCTCTGGCAGCCATCACCATGATAACATAATAAAGGATTCACTTTCTAGTAAAATGGGAGACACCTCTTTCTTCCCCGACTTCCACAGAACCTTCACCGAGTCTGGGGCCAATAAATGCCACCACTGAGTCGAGAAATGTGGGGTTTAGAAAAATAAAATAAAAAAGGTCCCCTTTCATGAGATCCTGAGGGTTTGGAGCAGAGCTGCCTCCTCTCTCCTCGCCCCAGGGCAGGCTATCATCTCCAGTGACACCAGAGGGAGGGCAGACCCCACCCCACCTCTGCCGGGCCTGGGATGTAAGGGATGAGAGGCGCAGTGAACAGAGGAGGCTCTGCAGCTGGCCCAGTCTCTCAGGTCCAGCTTCCTCTTTGATCACCGGCCGCCGACCTCCATGTCTCCAAAACAAGGAGCCGAGGCCGAGGGGAGGGATGGAGAACGTGCCGCTGAGCCTGTATCCCCTCCCTGCAGCCTGTTTCTTCCAAATATGAGAAAAAGGGTTAATTGTATTTAACAATATGCTCTCTAACACTCCCCCCCCACCCCCTCCCCGATTAGAATTAGAATCACATCTGGCGCCATGTTCTGTCCCTCATTACTGCTGAATCTCATTACAACGCGTTCCCGTGGGAGGGACCGTGCCGGGTTTTTAAGCACACTTTTCACTTTCTTCCTGCCTCTTGCTCATCTCATCTGCCTCGCCGCGCCTTCTCTCTTCTGCGTTTTACATTAGCGGAAGTCCTCATCTGAGAGAATGACTGAGCACCACCACCCTCCCCTCCTCCCCCCCACAGCTTGGAAATTGTTTTACAGTGCCAATTAAAGTAGGTATGTCGAGTTTCCCTTTTTTTTCCCAGAGTATGTATTATTCAGAGTGTATTATTTGTTGCGCACAAAAAATGGAAAAAAGGGAAAACGCAGTAAAATAGGACTAGCAGAGGAAGTTCCACTTCCTTGCAATAAAAACTACACCAAAGGTTTGAAAAAAATAGTCAACAGAAGGAAATGAGGGAGCTTATTTATGGTGCCCTGAAGTCCTACTGAATAATAAAAACCTCCACCCATCACATTTTAAACTTGGTTTCTGTGCACCCTTGTGCAAACACTGTTCCTGTGTGGGAATTAATTTTAGAGTGAGGGAAAATAAAGAACTGTTTAAAGTTTGACTCCAGACTGTTTTACCTCAGTGAAATATGAATTTAAAGCAATGGCGTGGGGGAAACCGTTCCTCTGCACGCTTTTTAAGCTACACCCACAAGGAAATAGTAGCCGAACGTATAATCAAAGCGTTTTATTTGCACTTTTACCAAAATAAAGTAATAAAAAGGTGAACAAAATACACTGATGCATGACAAAATTGGACCCTGCATCTGAGCCACTGACGGTCACAGGGAGGCCCTGAGGTTTCTATGATCACGTGTCTCTAGATCATTGGTGAGTCGCACAATGTGCAGGGCGCCTGCAGTATCTTCTTTATCCACTCTGGATCTGTGGGCAGAGAAAACCAGTTCATGACTTTCAGACTTTAATTTCGAAAGGAAATGTGAGTGTAATTTTTACATTATGGTCTCTGATTTTGTGCCTTTTCCTTTAACATGTCCTCCGTGACAGGTCCAACAAGAGACAAATCTGGACCGAGTCATCACACAGATGTAAAGGGTACGAGGTCATATTTTTTTTTATAAATAACAACAGTCTTGAATGCATTAAAAAATTAAATTATACAAACCACATAAACTGTATGAGAGCTACTGAGTTGTTTAAAGAAATTCTTTTCATGTGAGTTTAGTCTGCATCTATAAATTTGACCACCATTAATATGAGGGTATTTAACAGCTAAATTATGACAATCACAGTTATATTGTTTTTTAATTTCATTTTTCATTAACTTTTATTCTACGTTTCATCATTACAGATGTTACCTTTGCAAAATCATTTGTGTGCATGTGCTGTTTTACTTGTTCAGCTACATTTATGAATTTATAAACACAGTTGAAGTCAAAGCGGAATGAAAAGTCTTTTGCATAATGCAGGTAAATTGGTCAATGGACCAACTGTCCCCCTTTATATATTTTCAGCACTTATAATTATCCAGCAAAATACTTTGCGTGCAGCTCGTGAGCAAGAAAATGGTGTGGGGATTCAGCGTAAAAGCAAGCGATTCTCATGCTCACAAATAGCAATTTGACAAAGAGACAAGGACAGAGTGAAACACTTCAAACCTGATGCACATGTTCCAAATCACAAATACAGACAGGCAAAAACTGCTATGAGCTGCTGAGACAGGAGCTGGGGTGACGGCAATTTTGACAGATGTCAAACTGCACAGAGCCGTCAGGCTTCAGCTCACATAGGCTGGAATGACCAGGAGAGCCATGCCTCAGGCATTCAGCCAACTCCGATAAAGACCTGGGATGCATGTAGCAGCAGCCAGATGAAGCCAAGCTTTAAACACTGGGAACAGAGCAGGAATCTCTGCAGGAACAACATGAGCTGATCCTAGATCTGATCTTTGATTGGTATTTTTTTTTTGTCCACACAAAACTGTGGTTACCTGGTAAATTGTCCCTATTAGACATAATAGAAAACTGTAATGTCAGACTATGATGAAAGAGTTAAGCCCCCAGCTCATTCAAAATGTCAGTTTAATGAGACACAAGTGACACACACTACTTGTCTCAACCACAATGATAAGTAATCACTCATGTTTTTCAGGGCTCAAACTCCGGAAAATGTCATGTGACGATCTGAGGGGCAGAGCGGGATGAAGGCCGACGCTGAAGGTGACAGGAGGAGACGGCTGATGGAGAATGTGACTGTGAGATGGGAGGTGGAAGGAGATGGAAAAAGTGCCGCTTACCCTCAGGCTTTGGCAGTCTGGCAATGCTATCCAGCAGGACGCAACGTCTGAACGTCAGCGCCTGGCAGGCCTGGTATGACAACTCACACCTGGAGGAGAGCGGGAGAAGAGCATTAGAGAGCTGGGTGGCAGAGGCACATACACACACACACTCACAGACATACACTCACACACAAACAAAAAAGTAGAGCACAGCGTTGAGGTGCAAGTGACGGGGCATAGATTTCCCTCCCGGTGCCCACCAGAGGCGTCATATTCCAGCGAGCGAGAGATGTTTGACAGATAATATTTATGAGACGGTGAGAGTGGTGATGGGTAAATATCAAGAGGTGGGAGGCTTGATTAGTGCTCTGTGAAGACAAATAAACCATCACAGGAGGCTATTTGGCATTAAGATTGTCAGGCTCGACTGTGACGTCTGAACAGGCACAGCACCTGCACTTCCTGTGTGGGGGATTTTAAACGTGGAAGTTTGTACCTGAGCCACATGTGACCGTTTTCACACGTCGCTTGTTTGTGGTCCGTGAAGGGCAGCACTTCCTGACACAGGCTGCAGTGCTCTGGGAAGGTCTGCTTGTTCAGCTTCTTCTTGATGTGGCCAATCAGGACCTTAGAGGTAGGACACACCCACACACTGCAGGCGTAAGTGAAGGCAAATACAATGTGTATAATAGTTTCTTTTTTTACATCTTATGTAACGATATAAATGGTGCTAATCTGCAGTATATAAATGTGCAGTTATTCCTTTTGAAGGCAACGTTTGAATGAGCTTCTTTTGTAGGAACTTGTTCTTTCAAAGTAAAAGTGTCATGCAGGCCATTTCCTTCAAGCAGAGATTAACACTGTCAAGCATTTCTCATACACAAATAAACAAATAATAACATGTTTGTTAGTCAGTGAGTGACTGGGTTTTACCTCTGCAGCCCTGTCGTTGGCGTCTTTGGCGAGGTAATCCACCAGGCCACATGTGGGTATACTGGTGTTCTGAGTGATCCGGGTGTTGAGGTACACCACTCCCAGTACCTTCTTCATGTTCTCTCTCACCAGGTGAGTCTCTACTGCATTAATCCAAGCCTGCACCTCTGCCACCTGCTCCTTCGGATTCTCCTCCTCCTCCTCTTGCTTTACTCCAGCCGTCTCGGCGTCCTCTTGCACGGCGTCCTCTTCATCCTGTCCGTCCTCCTCGTCCGTGTCCCTCACAACCACCTTGCTCCCCTCGTGGCTGGGTTTCCAGTGATGATCTGTGGGAGGCGACTGTATTGACTGGTAGAGTATACGTACCAAAAAGAGCTTGAAGCGCCAGAAATAGAGCGAGTCTACATCCTGGATCCTGCGATCAAGCTCTTCCTGCAGCAAAGAAGGGATGCGCTTGTTTTTCAAAATTTGCCACCTCACTATGTCAAGCAGGTCGGCCAGTTTATATAAGTTTTGTGTGGGAGACTTAAGGAGCAGCTCTGCTGCCATTTCTGGTGTTTTCAGGGTCACAAAGTTGACCTGGTAGGCCCTGTTCATTGGATGGAGTCTGTTTACTATACCTTGCGTGCTGACAATTGCAATATAGGCACCGTTGTGGCTAACCGCTATCCCGTGTAGCCGTCGCCCTGGTAGGGTTTCCAGCCGCAGTATGTCCTCTTGTTTGAAAATCAAAGACTTTTCAGTAAACGTCGGCGTCAGCTTTTTTATCCACCCGTCCATGGAGCATGTGTACACTGCGACGCCATGTTGACTGACTGCTAGTGAGACTATGGGAAGCGAGTGGAGCCCTGCCACATGCGAGTTGTGCACATTTAGTCCGGCTGGTGAAATCATGAGCAAGCACCAAAAGACGTAACAGCCGCGTGAGGCCACGATGAGACTGCAGCTGGTTTTGTGGATCGGGTGGATAATCGGGACACATTTGATGTTTTCCACGGCGATCTCATCGCACTCCTTCCAGAGTATGACAGGGTGTCTCAGGGTGAAGTAGCCCTTCACCCCAGAGAGGCTGACTGGCATGATTTTAACAGGTCCCACCTCACTGCCGACAATCAGGCCGCTCATCCGGCGCTCTGTGCTTTCATACTCCCACCACGCCAAATCACTGGGCCTGTTTACACCTGATTCAATGATGTCATAAAACACAGCATCCTCCCCGTTTACAAACGGCAAATTAAACTTCCACAAAACAAGGTCACCGTTTTCCATCAAGACAGCCAGGAGAACCATTTCCAGGTCTGTGCATGTGTTGTCTGGTTGGACCTGTTTGACCGAGTAAACACTCGACCACTCCATTCTCAGTGGCGTTTGCATACGGAAACGCCGCTGCAGCTCCTCAAAGTCCAGTAGGTCTGCCGGCGGCGGACTGTTGTCTTTTTTGCTGTAGCCTTGTTCCTTTAGCCTTTCACTGTACTTCTTGCTGAGATCGACTAGCATGTTCCATTCAAGGCGCTTGATGCTGTTATGAATGGTAAGCCGATGATCGAGCGTTAGGCATGCGAGCAAACAGCGTCCATTACAGTCACAGCCTAACGGAGACCAACTGGAATACTTTATTCCCTTGTGCATTCTTACTGCTGGGTTCATCAATTTGTCAGCCAGAAAAACTTGCCTCACGGTGGGGTCCGGGTGTGCGCAGAACTTCTCCATTATTTCGTTTTTCTCTGCTGCTGCTCCCACCTGAACGGGTAACAACAAAAATGAAAGCATAATGTTAAAAATCATGCTGCAAAAATGATTTATAAATTATGAGTAAATGGAATTACGACTGTCCTTATTACCTTATGTACATGTGTGTTGTTTTTTTATTCAGGCCCTATCTATTCTCGGGCTACAGTCTAATCTTTTATACTCCCTCCTGTTCAGGTTTGAAATGCAAGTCACAGGTTACAGCCAGGCAAGGAGGAGGATACTGACCAACATCAAACAATCAGTTCTTGCACTGGATGACGCAAGGCCATGCAGCCACATGCCTCAGTCTCCAGAACTGTGAGTGTTGTAATTCAGCTGGAGGTTTCACTGCTTCCTTTGACAGAGACAATGCTTTTGACTGTGTCTTATGCCTGTTTAAGATGATACAATAAATTATCAGCAAGGTTTTTCTTTTTTTTTTATTTTATTTGATGGCAGGTTATATTCACAGCCTTTCTTGTTCTTAGCAGTCACTGTTTTAAATCAAATCCAATGTCACAGGTAGAAAAACAACTGAATAGTATTATTCTGCATATGTTAAGTGTGAGACAATATTATAATGTAAATATGGTGACCATATAGGCGCTGCCATAGCAACCATAACATAATTTAACTGCATCACTGTAACTGTACTCAGACAGTGTTTATTTATCATTTATCGAGCTAAAATGCTAATGATCCATTCGATCTGGCTGGTTGATGAAATAACTGTGGGTGTTAGGTTTATTGATCACTGAAATTACGTAATATGGAGGTGTCATCCTTAAGTCAAGCAGCTGTCATGGAGTTGTTTACATTGGGTTGTTATGAGAGTAGGCTGATCCTGGATCATCTGATATGTGTGACACTATGTGATTTAACACTACGGTGTTTGCAGAGTCCTTCTGGAATGAGATGGAGGTTTAGTACATAATCAGGTGGTCGAGCTTCATCCCGGTGTTTACTAACCGAGCTCCATGTCTACTGACAGGCGTTACGCTAAGCTAGCATCACGGTGCTCCACCTCTGGAGGAAACTCTGGACTGTTTTCATTATTACCCGTATTCTGTAGGTGTCGGTCGCGACGGGGATGGAGGTCCTGTGCAGGATCAGGTCCTGCTTGTTGCTGTGAACGTCGCAAACCAGCTCCATCAGCGACAAGGAGCAGGTGGTGCACACGGCCAGGCGGTGGTCCTGCGACCAGGAGAGCGGCTGCAGCCCGCTGATCGGGGCCACCAGCGTGATGACGGGGTCCCGCCTCACCGGTGCTGCATCCGAGCCGACGAGCACAGCACTCTCGTCCTCCGGCTCCGTCTTGATGACAACGGTCCCTGGAAATGAATCCTCCGACTCCAGGACATCGACAGCCGCCATGTTTTTCGTAGGGGGGAAATGACGTCATGCAACGCGGAAGAAGAGATATGAGACTTCCTCCGCAAAATTAAGTAGTGCGCTGTAAATATATACATGCTACAGTGTTTGTGCACATAGTCATAAAAGTATTATTTTTATTAAAAATATTATGACATTAATTTATTCATGTTCTTTCCGGTATTTTGGATTTATCATGGTGTCAATTATTTGTATTATTATTAGTGGTAGTAGTAAAAAGTATTGGTATGGACATTAGTGATGTGACTTGCTGTGCAGGCTTCGGAGCGCGCGCCGATAAATTCAGACATAAATATGAAGAGCGTATCAAGGCTTGCTTGCTTAAGGTCGAGTGACGTCACTGATGACGTACAAAGCCAGAAAATAATCATTCATTAGATTAGATTTTAATGATCTCCACGGGGATTTTTTTTTTTTTTTTACATGTGTGGCACATTCATTGAAAGAGCAGGTGAAATGACAAAAGCACTCGACAATGGAGATAGAGAAAAAATAATTCAGAAGAGTCTGTTCCCTGACAGGCACCGCATCAGTCATTTCACCTGCCTGCTCACCCATCACCAGGAGACATCATTAATTGCCATATCTCATCGCTTTAATTAATAAAAATATGGAAAGTGTCCCGTCCACAGTTGATGGCTCAGATATATATCAGGATGCTTTATGCGATGAGTCACCAGACGCTCCTGGACCGGTCAGAGGTCAAACTGCTGCAGTCGGATGCAGAGCCGGGGAGTCCCGGGCAGACAGTGATTTGTTACAGCACTCACATGAAAGCTCCTCTCGCATTAGCTGCGTGACTCTTAGCAAGACGACAGTGGGATTTCAACAGGCAGAGTTATTTGTCACAAAACAAATTGTTACAAATCTCCGAGACAAATATAGAATAGCGCGCTTAGCATGTTTTAATCTCCCGTTTTTCTGTCTTTTGTTTCGATAATCGAAATGAATAAATGAACGGGGACCATGGTATGTTTCATTCTTAATGAAGCGTGTAGTGAATGAATATTTCACACACCTGCTGTGTGTCTTTGGTGGGTTTTGACTGGGGACCCGATCCCAGCCTGGGATGTCTGATTGTTGGATTAAACATTCATCAAATCCTGTCACAAAAACTTTATCCTTTCCTGTCAGCTGCACATAGAGATGGAAGCAAGCCCCCGTACAGGCCAAAGAAGCCCGGCCATGATTTGAACCTCAGCCTTTGGTTTACTTATTGTGTGGTAGTGGAATTATTTAGGCTGCACTGGACTCATGTCAGAAGGTATGTAGGTTATGTAGTGTGGGATTATGGATATGGATGGGGTCAGCGCAGGTCAATCCCCTGCATCTCTAATATCCACCTGCTGTCTTGTTATTGCCTGCAGGTTCCTCCTCAGCCTTTCAGCCCTCAGTACACTGCATCCTCTGCTGTTTGTTCACTCTGAGTGTCAGTGGAGCTGCGTACATGTATCTTGTGAGGAAGCCCGCAGGGACTTTTTGATGCATGGTTCATCATACATGTTTTAATCATTCAGTCTCTCAGACACCTCCCAGGAGGGGGCTGCTGCAGCACATTACCGAGTACACACAATTAGTGATATAATCATGATGATGATAATGAAATGTATTTAGAGCATATCAGCGTGGTTCATTCTGTTGGGGGAGACATTAGCAGAACTGTAGCCCTAGAAAAGCTTCAGCACTTGGGCTCCTGGTGCTTTGCCTCAGGAGACCGGCAGAGCCCGGCAGGTTGCCACGTCAGAGATTAGCAGTCATAGCAGTCGACCTGGCGCTCCGTCTGCGCTATCAACTGCGAAAAGCCTCACCTGACAGGTGCTGGTCTCAATCAGTACCGCTCTACACCCACCGTGCTGTCCTCGGGGGCAGGAAGGGACCAGGAAGTCTCCCTTTCCCCCTTTGTAGATCCTGACAGCCTCTAACAGGCAATTCTGTGAGGTGTGTTGTGATTCATACTCGAGAGCAACACTCAATGACAAACTATTGATATCACCTCCATGACATCAGCAGGAACCACAGTGCTGGCCTTTTATTTAGCTCACCTCAGGGATGTTCAGTCATCTGTTAAAGGTCAAGGTGATAGGATGTCAGGATCAGAGGGAGGAATAATAGTACATGCTGTGAACTGTCTTAACAGACTCTGGGACAGAAGGAAAACCACTGATCAGTCATCAAATATAACAGTACAGAGCCAAGGTTGACATTGTTTTTGATTAGAACATTAATTTTTTTAATAATTAGGGAGGGTGTTTTTGATTAGAACATATTTTTTATGTTATGTTTTTTTATTTTTTTAATAATTAGGGAGGATACTTTTGATTAAAAATATTTTTTGTTATGTTTTTTTTATTTTTTCAATAATTAGGGAGGATACTTTTAATATTCATGATAATGACAATACAGACACAGTCATCTGAAATGCTGCTCAAATAAAACCGCAAATTAGCTATGTGCTAATTTAGCACTGCGTTAAAAGTTCTCCGGTGAATAAATCCAACGCACCTTCCAATTTTGCGGGCGATTTGACTTGTCGATGCTCCGCCCCTTGTTTCCTCCCGACAGTTGCTGCCCTTTGCTAATGTAACTTTCTACGTCGATACGGAGCTGTAAACAGGCGAATTTGTCTTCATACTCATCTTTAAGAGGGAAAGCTGGAATGTCTTGTCCCGTGAGGAAAACTTCACAGGGATTTGTCATCAGTTGTCTGGCAGCTTCACCTCCACAAGGTAAGCAGCTAGCTTAATTGCTACCGGTGAATTGCGGGGATGCTAGCTCTGTGTCATGCTAGCTCTGTGTCAGTGTTAGCTGGTTACCAATGTTTGCTCTGAACAGGTGTAACTCAGGTAACTAAGAAATGTGGATTCAGTTTAGCTGTTTTAGTTTTTAAAAATATTTGTGCAATCTTAATGTTATTAGCAACACTTGTGCTTTTCCTGCAATGTGTGTTGTATATTGCTGCTATGCTAATTTATGAATTATGATAGCAGGTGAACAGTTTGTTATTATTTGGCAGATGTCTTCATGCTAATGGCCTTAGCGTACTTTAGCTCATTGTTGTTTGTGTTGGTTTGTCTAGTTGATGGGTTTGGATTTATATGTCACAGCTGATTACAGTTTGTCTTGTGCAGTGTTTGGAGGAGCCATATTGGAAAGTCCTCATAATTGCTGTTGTGTGTCGAAAGTTGGGACCTGTTGTTGATTTTGTGCATCATTCTTTATCGTTGCATTTATTTCCCAGTAGAGCCATGCTATATTTTCATGTATCAATCTTAACTATTGTAGCTGCGCTGTGGCCATTAGCTTGTTTTTCTGATTCATCATTGTGCAGGCTTGTGATTGAATGGCTGTGCATTAAAATAAGGTCTTCACACATAATGTGTTTCCTCATTCCTTAAATGGAAGGAATTACTAGCATACATTTTGTGTGATAATATGTCTGTCTAATATGCTGGGATAGTTATAACTTTCCAGAGCTGCTTAATTAAAGAACTATTTGTTTATTTACAAAAATCCTGCCACTCAGCTTGACAGTATGTTCACCTTAGGCCAGGCCCTAAACTCTCAGGTTATTAAGGGAAACATGGAAACTGATTGGGTAGAACTCAGGAGGACAAGCAGCCTCGCTATTTATTCCCAGCGATAATGGCTGAATTATTCATCCCGTGTGATGATTAATTAAAAAAGGCCCCAGGTCCTGTGGCAGGTACAGGCTGCAGAGGCACACACTGACAGTCCCATGTGATGTGCTGAATGTGTCTGCCTCGCCTGTCCTTCTCCTACTTTCCTCTGCATGTCTTTAGGGAAGGTGCCCTCACACACGTTATGTGACTGTGCACCCAACACTCAACCCAGTTCACAAACAGGAAACATGAGGTGAAAGACCAAGTCCTCGTAAATGTACATAGAAGCAGACAGAGAGGTCAGGTCACGTTTTGCTTTTCTCTCTATGTGATCTGTATTAGTTGAACTACTTGGATATCATTGATAAATATGTTACAGGCAGGGTTGGACTTTTAAATAGCAGTAGTTTCCCTGCTCCTGGACGCGTTTTAAAAAGTTTTCCAATATCTGTACAAGTTGGACATTTTAAGTCTGCTTTAAAAGCGCCTCCAAAAATGAAGGATAATGATATGATAAGTCAAGTCAGTGACAATGACTCTGGACATTTTAGCTTTCCTCTAGCCTTCTATCGCTGTCTATATTTGTTTCAGTGTAGACTTACAGGTTGGTCCATACAGCAGTAATTTTTTTTATACTTCCCTTAACATAATTTTTATTTTTAAATGCAAAACAGCAATCGTTCTCCACAGCCTAACGAGATGGCTCTTTCAGGTTGTAAACATCATCGTGCCTTACTGTAACTACTGGCAGGTAGGCAGGCAGGCGGCGGCTGTTCCATCCTCTGACTTGTGTGTGGGCAGCTGGCAGTGGGCAGGACATGCCCTGTGGCAGTGCCAGAGGAAGGCCAGGAGGGCTGGGGTCCGGACCTGCTCAGGCCCCGCTAATGGAATGGGGCTGGGCCGCCCATATGGCACTTGTGTGAAGAGCGGGGAGATCTGGAGGTTGGCATGTGGTGTCACCAGGCAGTCTCCCGTTAGATATTAAACAGGACAGGGCCATACCTACATGATCACCCTACTGCATCTCCACCAAGTGTTATGGATGTGCACACTGATCACTGATGCCATTTTAAGCCATTTACCAGATCACTGGTCTTAAATGTATTCCCTACCTTGCGAAACGCCATGTGTACAGATTTGAATTGTGTATTGTCGTTGCACAGTGCAGTGCATGTAAAAGCAGACAACTGCTTTAAGAAAATCCCCGACTGTGTTTTTGCAAATCCCCTCTGTGTTTCTGAACTCACTGTGGTGAAACTAAATCTGTGAGACAAATGTTAACAGGATCCTTTCTGTAAAAGAAAAATGCAATTTGGGTCTTTTTGTAAAGGACATTTCAGGAGAGTTGTTGTTGTTGTTGTTGTTGTTGTTGTTAGAAAAACAAAATATACAGTTTTGGGTATATATTCTGCTTTGTTTGTGGTGGCCACTCTAAGAAGGCCTCACTTTTCTGTTCAGGTTAATGAGATGACAACTTGGAGAATGTCCTCCAGCTGGAGGTCAAGGAAAGTTTGGTTTGCCAGGATGTATGCAGTGTAAAGGAGCCGGCCAGATAGGCTGTGCTTATAGTAGGCAATGAGGTGAACAAGGGGGGGAGCAGTGTAGTGTAGCCCACTCTCTGGCACCGGACCGACCTGGCTCCTCTATGAGCTGCGTGGGATCAGGAGAGAGAGAGAGCGAGCGAGCCACAGACACATGGGAGGAGGAAGGAAATGTGTGTTGGAGCAGTCTGCAGTGTTAACAAATGTGTTCACATACTGTAGATACGGAGATAATGCTTACCCTCTAGAATACGACTCTGCTCCTTGCTGACTGAACCACACAGGCTGATGCAAACTGAACTAAAATTATCACTTCAGGGAGACACTGGCAATTTGTACTGGAGACCTAAAAAAGGGAGAAATACTGAAGGTAATTACAGCGGAAAAATACAGTTTGACGTTGCCCTGCCCTGGTTTTCCTGCTAATACTCCATTAAAAAAGTGAGGCCCGACTGTTTTAAACAGGTCACTCTCGCTAACCCTCCCTCCCATCTCCATTTCTTCCTCTCCTCTCTCCTCCTCCTCCACCACCACGTCTCTGGATCTAGAACAAAAGCCACCGCTGCTGCCACCACCTCCCCTCCCCATCTCCTGCTTTTTCCATTTTATTGGTGACAGCTGCCGCGAAGCAAACTCGCAGAGCGAGAGAAATGATGTGTCAGTGGAAGGTCCTTTAGCCCGCGCTGCTAATCTGTCACACGCCGTTTGTTGTTTACTGTTTCCTCCTGCTTGCCCACTGGCCGGCAGTGTGTGCCACACAGTAATGGCGACAGATGCTGACCCGCAGAAGTGTGAATCTTGCCGATTTCTCCCTGCTGTCAACCTGTAAATTACAGCTATCGGGAGTAATTAGACCCGATAAAACCCTTCCAAGCCTCACCCGCTTTGACACACACGCACACACACGCACACACAGAGCTCTGGCCTGTCAGTGACCTCAGAGGGTGCCATTTTGAGAGAGGAGGCTGCAGCTTTTTGTTGAAACCATTGCTTTAGTTGCATAAATTTGTATTTTTTGCATGAAATAAATGTGTTCCTCAAAGTGGCTTTGTTAAAATTTTGAGCACTAATTTCTGGTGCAAGGTTTTTGCTTTCTCTTATGGTCGTTATGATGTCTGACATCTTTTCTGAGAAACCTTCATGACTTTGAGTTTGCTGCATTTGATGCTGGCAGCGGTTGTGAGGTGGCAGAGGTGAATCCGTCCACGACCTGCAAATCTGCAGATTTCAGGGTCGTCCTTTACTTATCCTCTCTGAGGTTTCTGCAAGGTCAGTGGGGTCCTGGGCAACTAGAGAGGTCAGCACCAGGTCACCTCATCTTGGCCTGTAATCTGTGTTCAGCCTGCAACCACCATGGCGGCCACCACTGCCAAGCACGCTCTTAAAAGCAAGGCCTGTGGCCCTTTAAGTAACTTGCAAGATACCAAAGGTCACGCAGCCAGGTCTTGTCATCCTCTCCCCTTCTCTCTGCTGTCCTCCTCCTCCGCCTTCTCCAGCCCTCAGTGCCCACTTCCTGACCATTCCACCCCTCACCGCCACAGCCACCAATGCCGAGCAGCAATCTGTCACCCGGGCACTCGGAGATGCCACCCTGCCGGCCGCCTTCCGTACACCGCGGTAATGGCTTCTGGCAGCCCCAGAAAGATAAGTAACCAGCAAAAAGGCAGGAGAGAGGGATGAGGAGGGAGGGCGGGAGGGCCAAGGGCCAGAGAGGAGAGGACCCTCTCTCACATCCAAGCTGCCCCCATCTCGCCACTGCTCGACCCCCCTCTCCCCCTTTCGCTTCACCCTGCTTTGGCCCGGTCGCTTTGCACGATACTTCAGTGAATAAATGAGTCGTTTTAATCCGACTGACAAGCTGGCATTGCCCAGCCCTGCCCTCCATCTGTACTGGCGGCCAGCGCAGCAGCAGGCCTCAGGCAGCCCGATGTGCCAATCCAACACACAGCTTATCCTGGCTGTAGCTTCAGGGACAGAAGGGTTAGAGCTCTATGCGGCTGCTACCCTCTCCACCAAAAGAGCTATTTATATAAGAAAGGGATTAGCTGGTGGAAGCTTTGATGAACTGGAAAAAAATTATAAATTTGCTCCCATCGTGCTTGAGTGAACATTTGAAGTTTATGTTCGTTTCAATGGGAACTATAGTTAGTATGATGCTTTTACACCAGATAAAATAACTGGGGTGTTCTGTGTTATTTAATACCAATTCTCGATTGAACAGTTAATACAGCAGATATGCAGGTGATATACTGTGTGTATATTTATATATACACATATATTTTTATCCATAGCTCGACTCCGCAGCAGATGCAGGGGTTCGCTTGCCGATAAATGTGAAACTAGCCTCCTTTTCACCTGTCCCACCCATGAGGGGTTAATTTTGCCCTGTCATCCCTGGCACAGCAAGACGCCAAATGCACAATCACTCACGCCGTCCACTGTCCCGACTGAAAAACCCAGAGGGAGCTAAAGAAACTTGGCCGGAGGAGGTGCTAAACCCTCTGCTCCATTTCCTCTCTCCACAAGCTCCTCTCCTCTCCCTCACTTGGCCATGTGTCACCTCCAAGTCGACTGGGAAGGGACCTGGTAACATTTGAGTGCCCAATTAAGCGCAGGGGCTCAGACCGGGGCCCCCCTCTAGGTTACGTTCAGGCACGCCACCGACGAGCCGGCTGTGAACGGCTCATACATAAACACTCCTCCCACCCTCTCATTCTTTTTTTCCGTGCCTACTTCCCCGTCTGTTTTGCCTGTTTTTCACACAAACACACTCTCCTCCCTGGTTAAAGATCCCCCACAGGTCTGATTGCAGCTTATCTTTGGAACAGGAGGTTATGACTGTTTGATCCATGGTCGACGGACCCGCTGCCAGTAATACACCGGGGCCTGGATGCTGCTTATTAACGGATGGGGTCCTCCCACTGCGGCGCAGAGGATCTGAGGGCCTGGTGTTTTGCTTCTTCTGGTGGAAGATTAAGCACTGTTTTCTTAAATTAGCCTAGAAAACATGAAGCATCAACATAAAAGAAAATCTTCGTTATCCGCAAGGTCAACTAGGCTCTCATTATCACCCAGATTGAATAATTACTGAACTTAAGAAGCACAGAGATAAAAAAAATAAATAAAACAACAACTCAGAGTTGGCGCAGCGTGGCTTTTTGAAGTGTTAAAGCGGTGCTTATTCCCTTAACTGTAGTGAAAGAGCATCGCTGGATAATTTAGGTTACAGGCTCGGCGGTGACAGCTGGGCAGCATTGAAAGCCAACCAAATTGACATAAATCACAGACTTTTTATTTCAATAAGTAGGTTAATATCTCAGAATGGCGTTTAATGTTTTATTCAGCAGTGAGGCAGGGACAGTGTGAAGGGACGGCAAGTGTTGTTCGGATGCGGATGGGAAGTGGAGAGCGAGGAAGGATGTGGCATCTCGTTGCGGTTGACTCCGAGCTCACCGGCAGCGAGGGAAGGCTCCTCTCCCCTTCAGAGCCCCCTCCATATTAAACAAGTGCTTTGTAAATGCACCATCATTACTATTCATTACAAATAAATACTTAAGCATTGAGAGCTTAGCACCCTGCTGCTTCATAGTTATCCATTATTTCTGTCACCTGGTTGTCCTTTTCTGTCCCCTCCCTCCTCTGCCTCTCTGCCCCTGTGTGCGATTGAATGTTGAGGTGCCCTTCAACTCAGTTGTGCGCTGGGAGGGAGCTGGTGGCTCGTGCCCATGTGCCAAGCCTCTCCCTGCTTTGTGTCCCATTTTCCCTGCCCTCACTGGAGGCCATGCCCCCACAGGAGAGCAGGGCCAGACGCATTGTTGTGCTCTGTGCACCTCCCAAGACAATGTCCTTCGACTGCTTTCAACACTTTTCACCTCATTTTCCTCACCTCCTTTGCACGAGCATAACAAACACACCCACACAAACGCCCTTAAGTTCAAACAACAAGTCCACTCCTGCCACAGACATCGGGGCAAAAGTCCACTGCACCCCATCCTCTGTGGCAGGTTTTTGGAAGGTGATACGTTCCTTTTTCCTCTGCCACGGCGCTTAGCGGGCTGGCTGGCTCCGGTGCAGCTCGGCGTGTGCTGGCGTAGACCGAGCCCGGGCCAGTGTGCTCAGAAGCTGATGAATTGCAGGCGAGATGTGGGGCGGCAGCCGGCGAGGAGCTCCAGCGAGCGGCCGTCACGCGCAATCACCGTCTGCTCGCGTGATGGGGGAAATCGCAGAGACAGCACTGACAACTTAATTTAACACCAGATCTGGAGGAAGCCAGAGTGCCACTGTGCTCTGGATAATTGATAACACTGTCACCCCATCAAACCTCGTCTCACCTCGCGCCCGCCACACCTCTGCTCATCAGCCACCCAGATCAGTCGTGGACACATTACTGTACAGGTTTTAAAGCTTGTTTTCCTACTGCTCGTTATTTTTCCGTGCTTTGCGACACTTGCACCAGTCCTCGGGAAGTTTTGAGTTGTAATCCACATTCCCAACTTTCTGGTTTTTCCAATTCTGCTGCATTTTACTGTACACTGTAAAGCCATTTTAATTTGATAGCTCTCATCATCATTCTGTCTTATTAGTAATTATGGTACTGAAATGTCCTCTTGGGCTGCGGTGGTGCGGCACTGTGTGGGGGGTGGGGATGTTGTGTTGCCTGGATCTCCTTCACAGACTGTTGGAGGCTGCCGAGCAGGAGCCCGGTTGACTGGTAATGCCTATTAATTACTAATACAAACTGCTAATTAGCAGACCAAACACTGGCATCTGTACAGTTTGTTTTCCCTGCAGCGATGATATTGAGTTCTTACACAAAGAGGCAATAAACCTGAGCTGCCTGATGCGTGTCAGAATTAACGGGGGCTTGCTGCTAAGCATACAGCGCTTAATGCCAGGATCATGTAGCAGAGAGGTCAAATAAATGACAAAAACAAATATCAGGAGGAGGAGATGGTACGCGGTCGACTGCACAGGACAGAGGTGGGAAGAACTGCAGGAGGTTTTCAGGAACGTCGATTTTAAAATGTAACTTGTGGCAGTAATTGGATGTAGTCGGTGTATGTACAGTAGCTCGTGTACTGTATCTTTTAGTGTCCCCCAGGAGCCCCACCCAGCTCTTCCAAGCCAAGACGAGATGCAACCCCATGCTTCTCTCACACACACACACACACAAATAAATAAATAAATAAATAAATGAGTAATCGGCCACAAAGTGTCAGCCAGCCTTAATCCCCTTTTAATTTCCTTGTGGGGCCTGCGCCAGGGCTCTGGCTGCAGCGCGGAGGTGGCTGCTGCAGGCAGGATGGCCATGGTGACAGGCAGGCATGTAGCGCAGGCCTGGGGGTCTTTACTGGGATCCAAGCAAATAAAATACAATAACCGCACACTGCCACCAATGTTTGCCTTATACTTGAGCAGGATTTAGGTCTCCCCAGCACTCTGTCTCAAACATGTGACACACACACACACACATAGACACACACACGATTGTCACGCCACCAGATTGAGCTACAGACATACTGTATGCAAGCTCTATTTCTCTCAGGTTACCTCACGGGGGTGCGCACACACACGCACACACACACAAACACACCTACACGCATATATTAAACATGTCTCCGGCACTCAAGCACACCCCTGGTAATACTCCTCTAGATGAGTCTATTTATATCTTAATTTATACTGCTTGGTCTCAGCATAGGGGTCATCGCCACACATCTGCCCAATCCCAGGCAATCCCACAATGCCAAGAGTATTATCTCCTTTTGAACAGCAATTTATTTCCTCCCCACCTCCATGTTACTCAAAAAGAAAGGTCCTTTCATTAAAATGTATGCTTTCACAATGTGGCCGCACCGGAAAAGGGCAGCCGTAGAACGCCATTCGCTCTCTGTTCACGTAATGAAAGGCGTAAAAAGGAAGCGCGCGTTGCAGGCTGAGTAGTCGGCGCTCGTCTTTGTAACACATTTGCCCAAGAGGTGGGTTCAGGGGAACAAAATGGAGAGGGTTAACATTATTCTGGCAGATGAGGGAATTTTTTTTTTAATGACATTTACACAAAGCAGGGATCTTTTTCTCCGTGTGAACCACCTCATAACACCTGACTACACCACATATGAGCAGTGGCTTATGTATGAAGTGTACAGAATATGAAAAGTGCGTCTTTGTTACAGGAAGCACATGCTTGGAGGAAACTGTGCACGTTTTAAATTTGGGTCATAAAGTGAGATGTGTTTAAATGTTTTTTGTTTTTTATTTTTAAATACCGGGAACCGGGTGCGGCCATCTTGCATCGGTTACGTCATTTGGAGTCTGCTCAGTAGTAGATTGTGGATTGAGATCAGTCTCAGGCTGTCAATCGGAACTAGTCTTTAGGACAACCACTAGGGGGTGATCCACATTGTGTGGCTTTTGTGTGACTGTCATGTCCTCAATCTTTCTTTACAGTCACAATAACCAACTATGACCCAATAAGTAAATTTAAGAATTCTTAATCGTTTGTTTACAAACCTATGGCTAATGTATCTGAATGAAACTTTTATTTTATCAAAATTTAAGATGGAAATTTGTCTGAAAAACTCAGGGTTGGTTGAATTTTCGTGTTGCTGCAACAGTCAGAATTAAACGGTGCTGTGCTCCTGGGAAAATTAAATACTGAAGTATTTATCCTTTTTTTGTATGTGACTTACTTGTAGTATGTTTGGGTTTGGACAAAAACTTAGCATGTCAACTCAGGCTTTAAAGAACATGACAAACATTATTTACCATGTTATCTTATTGATACTGCAGAATAATCTGTCAGTGAAATAATAATCACTTGCGGCCCTGAAGTCATTAATCAGGTAAAAGTGTTATGGTATCTGGCTCCGGCCTCTCAAACGTGAGGTTTTGCTGCTTTTCTGCCATTGAATATTGAAAATCTCAGAACTTTAGGCTTTAAATTGTACAAAGAAAAGAGAAAATTAAAGCACATCACCTTGAGGTCCGGGGAACTTGTGATTACTATTCTGTGATGTTTAATAGATTAAATGATTATTCAGTTAACTGGCAGATCGTTTCATAATGAAAATAATCACTAGTTGCAGCCTGGTGTGAATGTTTCCCCTTTTTCCTCCTCTTAAATTTATATTAAAGCATCTGCTATGTTGCTTGATTATGAATAAAGCCCTTTAAGTGGGAAAGAGAATATTAAATAGTGTCTCCACTTTCTGTCTATGAGGGTTTTTCTAATCGGCAATTCTCACAGCAAAGGTCTTTATGGCAACATTAGGGGTTAGCCTAGATTTGCAGTCCAGTCTCATTTAAGGCTAATTCCTGTGTGGGTCTGGGTGTTTGATCCCATTGCCCATCTGAAGTAATTAAAGGGTTATTAGTAAACAGATATTCACGCTCGCTCACTCCTGCCAACTGTTTCATGCCATCTGCTGCTGGAGCACGTGCTTTGACATTGGAAATATGCTGCTGAACTGACACGGGTGTTTCAACGCATAGGGAATGAACCATGCTTTCATCAAGTCTAAACACAGTCAAACAGTGTCATATAGTGTGTGTGTGTGTGCGTGTGTCAGAGGAAAAAAATAGAAGGATGAGCAGGTAATTATGACCCCGATTGTGCTATTTTAAACCCGACATGTTAATTTCAATCCCTTTTTAACTGGCTGTAGTTTTGATATCTCCTCTTCCTTCTCCTACTCCTCCCCCCACCCCCTCTCTCTCTATCTCTCTCTCGCTCTCTCTCTGCTCTGGCTCCAGCTCCGTCCTCCTGTCTGTTTTTATCCCTTTTTTATTTTCAGTAATATTGAAGGGATTAACCCTGCTGGCCCCTGGGTGGTTACTGTTTCATTTTATTCTTATTAAAATCTTAAGAACCTGCTTTATTATTCCTGTTTGATACCACATCAATAATCCTCTGCCCGCCTGTGTGTGTGTGTGTGCGTATGTGTGTGTGTGTGTGTGTGTGTGTGTGGGGGGGGTGTTGGTGGCATGCAGCCACAGACCCATAGGTGAGCTTTGTGATGGATTTGGGCTGTGATGGCTTTAGGCTAGCAGGTGGACCAAGACACATTACACACATTTTAATCGCACACATGCAACATATATATGCACAAACACATTTCTCTGCAGGGTGTGTGTGTGTGTGTGATCCAGGAATTTATCGTTTTACACATTTAAGACCTTGTTCGTTCAAGATAATTGTCGTGTTTTTCTCTAACATGTTATGACAGACATATTTTTTTCTCCCCCCACCCCCGTTCGTGTTGAGATGGCTATTACCACTGATGGGTCTCTCGTGTTTGCTGTGATCTTTCTTACAGCTGCGAGCCGCATTGATTTTGTGAAACCTCTGATAAATCTCAGTCAGGAACTAGACAGGAGTGTTGTCACAGCAAAGCTTCCCTGGATCACGCAGTGATTTCTCCCGCAGTTCCGCTGACCCGGGGAGGTTTATTTAGAGAAGCAGTGCAGAGTGGCACTGTAAGGTGCTGTCTGATTGTGTTTCATTACAGCTGCTATTATATATTTTAAAATCAACCTCCACTGAAAAGCACTTGACATATCAGAGGACGCAATGTTCCGTCTATTTTGAATTTCCATTAGTTCCTTGCATTGAATTTTCTTGTATCTTTAATTTTGCAATGAGTTAAAAAAAAGATGATGGTAGCTTTTTTTGTCTGTGTATTTTCATTGCCATAAATGAGCAGGTAATTGAAGTAAAAAAAAAATTAAATATTAATAAAGAAATTAGGCTTTTATTTGATCCAGGAAGAGAAATAGCAAATGTGATGTTAACCTATCATTTAGTTTGCTTTTGGTGAGCATCTGTCCAAGCCCAGCTGTAAGCTTTTCAACCTGGAGACCAATCATCTCTTCATTAAAAGAGTGATACTGTGTAAGTGTCTCCGCAGGCAGCCGGCAGCTCAGAGGATTACACTATCGACTCAGCGAAAGGTCAACATTATTTGATTTTCTCAAAGGTTGCTATTTATATCTGTTTATTGACTGCCATTTTCTCATAACATACGTGAGCGCGTGGGAACAGCTTCTAGATTCATTTTCTGTCTTTGCCCTCCTGTTTGATAGTCGTCTGCAGAAGTGTGTGCATACTAATTTCTCATTTAGGATGCATTACATTCAGATGAGAGGATTGTTGGGGACAAAGCTGATCACGCTGTGATGTGAGATGAGTCAGAAATCGAACAAAAGTGTTTCATTAAGAGCTGCTGGCTGGCTGCTAAGACAACACACGGGTGTAATCCCCCTCTTACGCCCCCCTATCCTTCCTTAACTTTTACTTTATCCCTTTATATCACTCTCTTTTACTTGCATCATCTGCACACACACATATCTTCTTTTCACCCCTTCGTTTCTTCCATCTTTTCTCCGCTCTTCTTCCGAGGTCTGTGAGAACACCTCCTCCTCGCAAACAGAGACATAACCAAAACCGCCCTCCCTCCTGCCTGTGCACCGGGGTCACGCCGTCAAAATGACTCTTTTTATTACAGTTCATAAACAGCGGCTCCCCCTGCGGCCCCGGGAAATTTCACATAAACTTTGATCAAACAGACGTTAGCCTCGCTGGTCCTCAACCACCTCTCTCCACGTGTGAAAATAGCTCCGCTCAATCACAGGCAGAGAAAACACGGCGAAAACAGTGCAAATAGCAAGGCACTCACTGATATATCAAGTCATTATTGACCAGAACACCCGGGGAATAGATCTCATATAAAAACAATAAGTTACTCTTTGCCTTTTTTCCCCTCCTCTGCCCCTCCCCTCTTTTAGCAGAGACAGAAATCTAAGGAGATGCCGAGGCTGTAAACTTTGTGGCTTAAAATTAATAGCTTCGAGGGGAGCTGAGGTGAGTGATCCAAAATGATAAAAGTATCCGAAATAATAAGCATCGGTTGATTTAACCGTGTGTACGTAGATGCTGGGAGCTGTACGGCAGCCCTTCACAGCTCTCTCCTGCTTCATCATCCTCTCCATCTTGTTTATTGGAGCTGTCAGACCAGTTTTTCTCAGCATCACGGGCTCCCTGGTTGGTTATCGTGGTGCAAGCTCGCTCTAATGGAGATGAGCAGCAGGAAAGCAGTACACTAATTTGTTGTTTAATTTGGCTTGGCCCGCAAAATATATATATATATATATATATATATATATATGACACCAGAAATGTAGCATTTCTGTATGTATGCGCCTGTACTTCCTACTTTTCCACCATTGTGCTTGTGTTATATGCTAAAGTGACTTTTTGTTCTATTTTTATGCATTTTTCTAAAACACCTTATTTTAGTCTCCCTCCTCTGCTGTCACTCTTGTCACATTTGTATGTCAGTCTGTGTGTTCATGTCAGTTTCCTATAGGCGCAGCGGAGCCACAGCAGCACATGCAGCCGAGCTATAGATACTCTCCTGTGTGCGTGTGTGTGTGTGTGTGCGCGTGTGTGTGCCAGCTCTGCCTGAGTCCTCATATCAGCCAGTAGTCTATCATTCTCACCCCTCACTGACTCCTCACCTTTACCTCTGCTGCATCTGAGGACTCAACCTCCCCTCACTTTAATACTCTGTTAGCTGCACCAATTACTCCATTTCTCTAAAACACAGTGTGTGTGTGTGTGTGTGTGTGTAATGTAAATCGTTAAACATCAACTTTTCCTGACTGCGCTCAACACTTTTTCCTAAGAATATCAACATCCTCTTACACACAGTAAAGGACAAACACCATGAGCCATACATAAAACACACACACACACACACACACACACACACACACACACATATTTTTCTCCATTTTCTCCCAATTCTTCTCCTTCTCTTTCTTGGGGTCAAAATGCAACCTGGAGCCAGAAGCAGTCTGCAAATTGTCAGAGAGAAGCCCAGAAGAAGAAATGGAGGCTCGGTGACTCTAGTTCATTATGACTTAGAATGTGAGTGAGGCAGCACTATGTGTTGACATTGTCATTGTTATCACGGGAACATCTGTGTACAGCCTGTCAGAGGTGTGTCTGTGTTTGTGTGGGAGTGTGTGCGACCGTGCTCAAAGCGAGGAGGACATGTTTGTGTGCCTGCATGCATATACAGTACATACTGCAGATGCATGTGCTCCCCGTGCGTTTTTTTCCTCCTTCTTCTGTTTTCATGTGTCCATGTGGAGGCTGATGGTTCCAGGTTTGGATGGCGGTGTCTTGGCACCCGTGGGTCTGCTGAGACCTGCCTCTGTGCAGGATCAAGGGGTGCAGGGGCTGCTGCCGCGCCCAGCCAGCCTGACTGCACGCCAGCTGCAATCCCTAATGCCTCGCCACATCCTTGGCAGACTGCGCCTCTGCCCTTTTCCTCCCCACTCATCTTCTTGGCAAAAGTGGAAGCTTTTGCATTTTCACGAGAAACTATATTATTGCTGCTTCCTCCTCTTCACACCGCACGAAATGTGTCACTCATCAGTGCCGTTGGATGATTGTGTTTGACTGGTCGGCACATGGTTAGACAGCTTTTAAATCTGCTAAAACTGTGTGTCGATGGGTAATTAAACTGGAGGTAATTGCGTAATGTATCAAAAGCAAACAAGCAGAATGGAGATGCAGATTATAAATCATGTCGCAGTGCTGTCTGGAAACATGATTCATGTGCTGGGGTTTTTTTATAGGGAGCCTGTTTATCTTTGTACTTGTGTCAGTGTTTACAGATATGTTAGAAATATTTTGTATGGCTCATGGTGTTTGTCCTTTACTGTGTGTGAGAGGATGTTGATATTCTCAGGAAAAAGTGTTATGAGAGCAGTCAGGAAAAGTTGATTCCCATAAACAGGCTAACTTGAGACATCTGTTGTGTGAAGCACTTGAATCACTATTTACTGTTTTGCAAATTTCTACTGCACATCACAACTTCTGTTTTCTTTTTCTTTTTTTATTCTCTGGCAACTGGGAGAATTTGTTGTGTTGTCTTGGTGTTATTATGGTTGAGTTCGGGGACTGTCAAAGGGACGCGGCGCAGCACAGTTAAAGCGGGACTCTCAGTACCCATCAGGCTCCTGTGAGTCTTTGTAAAGACGACAACACAGAAGGCGCCTTCCACACAAAGCGTCACATCCAGTTAGCAGACACCCGGCGCGCTAAAGAGGTTAAACTGCTGCGCCTGGCACAGCCAATTGTATTGATAATCGTTTGAAGCAGTTTTTTTTTTCCTCATACCTGGCATCACGCTTCACACTCTTTATTTGGCTTGCCACTCCAGACAAACTTCAAACCAGGGAGACTCTGTTTTCCTCCACTCAGGTGTATATAGGTGTGTGTGTCGCAGTGTGTGTGTGTGTCTCTGTGGTCTAGGTATTGCATATGTTGTGGGGACTCGTCTTCCTTATGTGGCCCGTAATGTAAATCGTTAAATTTCTAGGTTAAGATGTAGTACAAAGTGAGGGTCAGGTTTAGGTTTACACTGAGGTCAGGTTGCGTGTTCGGTTTAAAGTGAGTCTCCAGGAAATGAATGTAAGTCCATGTAGTGTTGTCTGAAATCATGGCGTGTGTGTGTGTCTGTTTGCTACCGTTTGTTTGTGCTGCCTCCGTTCTATAAACCGGGCCTCTGATCTCCCAGACAACATGCCTCCAAATTCCTCTGCCGTTCCTGCTCCATGTAAATATATCGGTGTCAGTGTGTCTGATGTTGAAATGAGGATTAGGATACAGAGCAAGGCTGGAAAACCACGCCGCTTCTCTTGCGATTAAAGGCGTCCTCTCGGCAGTGTGAGATCTCTGGCTTCTGTGCCTGTTGGAGAATAAAGTTTCTGCAAGCAGAAAAGTGTCTCAGCACATCTGTGTTTCCTCTTCACTTCCCGATCTATTCCTACTTTTGGTTTACTGCTCTCTGCTGTCTTTCCCCTCTCAACACCACCAGTCTTTCGTTATCGGCTTGTTAGCCCGAGGTCCTCGCCTTGGCCTGAAGTTATGGCTCTGTCGGGCAGCTGCTCGGCCAGCCCTGGGGGTCCTCAGAGGCAAATGGCATGTCAAGGAGTGGTCACTGAGGTAAATTGTCTTCCCCACAGTCAGCCTCACAGCCACTAGTCTCACCTGTCCAATTAGGGTCTTTTTGCCCCCCCCTTTAAGTCCCCGACCCGTCCACGTTTGACTGATTCTCAAACATCTCTGGCCCCAAGATGAACACACCTGACACCCTGCTAGAGCACAGGTACACATAAATACTGTGTGTGGCCAAACAAGCTCAAGCACAGAATGATCTATCTTGCTCTTGCCTGGACATGCATGCAGGTACAGCTACACATGAACCAGTCATTTATAGACTGAAATTTATTTTAAACAGGTTTGAACAATTTTGATCATTTATTTGTTAAAAAAAAGTTAATTAGTTTCATGACTGCTACTAATTTGAATATTTATTGCTTTTAGACAGTTAGACAGGTCGAAAAAGACCAGCAATTTGAAGGTGTCCCCTGAAGAAGTTAGATGAACAGTTTAAAAAAAAAATCAGCTTTTTTTACATGATCAAATCCACCTGATATGTTTATTTTTTGTTTTAGTAGTAGTAGTTCAAACATTCATGTTCAGCAGTAAAGTAACACTGATGAGATCGCACAAACACAAGAATGTGTACAGAATTCAATTCACAGTCTAACGCCTGCATCTGCTTTGATAATAACAGTAATTCTGTAATATCTCTTTTATGGAAATGAAACCATGTGTTTTTATTCCTGTCTGTTGCTGCTGATTGAATGGATTGTCATGTGGTTGCTTCCTCCCCTGTAGGCTACAAGCAACATCAATCTTTTCCCTGCTGCCAGAAACCACAGTGTTTCTCCCTTGACATTTCTGCAACTTTCCCATAATTTATCTGCTGCTGAGAATCAGGAACGAACATCGTAGACATGTAGGGAGGAATTTTAAAATTTTATGATTTTAAGAGTTACATGTTTACATATTCAGTCTTATATTAATACTTGGATGTCAGTTATTTAATTTAAACGCTGTTTAAAGTGAAAACGCCATGTAACACCTCACGTGACACATTGCATTATGTTCTTGACCTCAAGTAGCAGAATGCAATATAGGATATATACTGTGTTATCATATAAATTATACAGGTTCTTTAAATAAAGGTGAGACAAAATAAACTCACCTGCAAAATAAATCACGAGCGCAGAGGGAGCTAAGAGTCAGCACTTTACAGGTATTTAAGTACTAAGACTTCTGTATGACTACAGAACAATAAATTACATTTCAGTAAGAATAATAAATAATTTTTGGTTTTTTTGTGTAAAAAAAAAAAAGACGTTGGTAGAAAATAATGACAGTAATGGATTCGTTCTCTCTATTGGCCAATACCCAGAGCCCAGATATCAGTATCAGGACTAAAAAAAATATTCCAGTTACATAATCATCCCTTGACTGAACCCCTGTAGGTGGAGCACTTGTCCACAATGACTTCATTTACTGGCAAATTAGTGGAGTTCATAATCATCAACCCTTCGCTCCACAGAAATCACTTCTTTCCTTTGTTACGCTCACGCCGACAAACAGCAGCCACCCTGCTGGGAGTAGATTGAACCTGTTAGCCACGAAGACCACACACACACACCCCCACCCCCACGTTCCACATCAGCCACCTCCTCTTCCTCACTCCAACCAGTACACAGGGAGGGAGGCAGGAAGGCCGAACTCAAACATGCGCGGCCCTGCTCTGCTCTCTGCCCTCCACCAGGAGACAGAGTGTGAGAGAGCTGCCAGACATCACACAGAAGCACCGTTAAAAATACATGTATACCACTCCTCATCATTTATTGATGGCCTCTCCTCCCTTTATGTTTATGAGGTGAGAGGCTCCCCAGTGGCCCTGGTCAGTGACCCCCAGGGTCTGCAGGGGTGTTCAAGAAACTGCCTGTTCCCTCTTAATTTCAAATGAGACCAGATCATATCGTATAAGATGCATGCAGGGATCACCTATAAATAGTAAATGGCTACATACAGTATGTATAGTTTTCAAGAAAATCCCCCACTGCTTCTGCAGAGTTTGCAGAAACTGTTTTATTAAGAGGTTGCTGAACCCGGATGTACGTGAATGGATGAATTTTTAAATGTTGTGACCACTGATGCGATTGAATCCTACTCACCTATTTTGGTGTCATGTGTCCTTTCATTGTATACAAATATGGATATTAGATAAACGGAACTTAATTTAAAAAGCTCAAACGCCACTCGTCAGCTCGGTGTTTTCAGTCTGAATGAAACTGATGGTTTGTTTTGAGATTTTATGACCGGCTTTGACATTTCCTTAAATGTCTCGTGAGGAAGTCGGGGATCAGTATGAGATTTGCTCATCGCTTCATGTTGTCGTCTGGTCCCGGAGGCATTTTCCAGGGCCAGTTGGCTGGTGGGGGTCAGGGCCTCAGGGTGTTGTGTGTGTGTGTGTGTGTGTGTGTGTTTTGCCATTTCTGGCCACACTGTCTGCTTAGCGAGAGAGAGAGAGAGAGCAGTGTGGCATGCGGTGAAGTCTGCCATTACACAACAAGATATTGATTGAATAATCTCTGTATGTCCGTGATGAGGCTTACACCGGCCCCCTGCTGCGAGCTACACAGCCTTCTCCACTCCCTGGGAAACGTAGGTTCAAGTTATATCAGGAAAAAGCCATGAATGTAGCTGTTAATGGATGCGATGTACTTTTTTTAACCTCTGTTTGTTTTTATTACTTTCATTAAACAATGTATATTTGGGATTATACGTATCAGATATGTATAAAACTCACTTCATCATTTGGACATCTCTTGATGTATAAATTAATATTCATATTGACCACTTATCTTATTTTTTAATATATGTAACTTTTACTTTTGAATGTCTTATGAGTATTATTGGATAATACAAAGCAAAGTTCTTCCATAGATCATCAATGTTAACACAAAATTATACAATGTATTTAAAATGGTTAAAAAAGAGAAACAATATTTTTGTCCTCAGTAGGAGACGTTAACCTAAAATAACATGATTGATTTTAATATTAAAACGTAGGTGTCACTTGCATCAAAACCTTTCAGGTGAGCCTCCTTGTTGTCATAGCGACACAGACATGTTGTGAATTTATGACAGCTACTGTATTTCTCAGCTGAGCATCAGAGCCCAACCGAAAGAAACTAAGGACAGAAAGACGTGTTGGCATTGATGGTTTCAGTCACACTAACACAACAACACTGAAACAACACCTGTTAACTACCAATAAATAGTGGAACGCCATTGCTGTAAAGGCCTATAGAATAACTTTTTGGCTCTATGCAAGAGAAAAGAGCCTCCTTCCTGTTTTCCCATCATCGCTTGAATGCAGTCCTGCTGTCACATATATGCTAATTTTAGTCATTCAGCTTGGATATTTTCCCTCCTCTGCAGTCCAGAAGAAATCAAAGAATGAGTGGTCTCAAGTGCAGGCTTCTTTGTGAGGCAGCAGCTCCACTTCTTTGTGTCTGTCCCCCCTCATCCCACTCTCCTCTCCTCTTCTGTCTCCCTCCCTATAACCCTTTCTCTGATCCCGCAGAAAAGCTTCCATTATTTGCCGAGATTGGGCTGTCAATTCCCGCGCCCCTGACCCAAGTTTGTAGTCCTCCGCCGTCATATTGGGGAAATGATTAGTGGGGCTACCCTCCACTCCGCCAGGCTTTCATTCCTCCTCGCGGCCCCCTGTACCTTCAGGCAAGGAGGGTATCTCTTACCCGGCAGGCTGCTGCTCTCCTCTCTCTTTTACACTCACAGTGATGCTTCATCATGTAGCCTCACTACATCTCTCTCTAAATGTCTCCGCTCATTGCTGAGTCAGATTCATTCGCCAGTTTCTCTGACTCTGCACATATCAAACATTAACTTAGCATCAGTGCATCCATTTGCGGCCTCTATTTACATTCTCACCGTATAGATTGAGGTGTTTCTGGAGGGTTTCTCAATTTTCTCTTTTTAATTGTTTTCTCTTTTTTTTTTAGATTTTCACATTTTTAATGTTATGTCAAGTAAAGGAAAAAAAAACACACAAAACAAAACCTGCCTTTGTGTTTGGTTGTTGGAGGAAAACAAAATCTTAACTTCTCCTCTTTTAAGAGCCAAAGTCAAACACTCTGTTTGGAGTGTTACACATGAGGGGCTGTGTGTAATCAAGTGGCTTTGCTGTGTGTTGTAACGTGTCTGTGTGCTCTTATGGCTTCACAGGTTAATTGAGAATGGCCCACATACACTACATGCAGTGTAGAGTGAGGCGCGAGGCGCCTGGGAATAAATGGATGTAATTTCTTCTCTGACTAACAGCTGATATAATCGCTCCTGTAAAGCCGCATTTCGCTTACGCGCACGAGGCTGGAAAATGTGTTCTGTTCGTTTATGGCTATTGTTGGTGGATGAAGAAGAAGAAGAAGAAAATAAATAGGCCACGCGTTTCTTGAACATTTTTAATTGATCTATTTTTCATCCTCCCCCGCGGACGTTGGAAACAAAACGCCGGCAGTGTGTTTGCTCCAGTGTGAGCGCGAGCTGCAGCTTTGCCTCGTTTGGCCCATTGAAAGCAATGAAAGGAAATATCAATGCAAATCACGCTTTGATTCCCTCTTAATTTCATCAAAAGGTTGTGTTTTTTTCCCCCTTGTTTATTTTTTTCCCTCTTTTGAATTATTATTATTGTTATTAGGAGTCCATGGGATTAAGAAGAGTCACTGATCCTCTGGGTCTAAGCCTGTTTTTTTTTTTGTTTTTTTTGTCTGTCGGGAGCTCAACAAGACTCCATCCGCACTTCATTAACCCTGAGCCGGGGACAATCCACGGTAAGAGCCGGGGGATTTACCACCAGCCTTTCACATGCAAAGAAAACGAGGAGGGGGGGGGGGGGGGGGGGTCTCCAGCAATCCAACAAGACACACGGGGTTTTTCCTTATATAATCAGCTGCGCACTTTGCAAGAATAACCCCCTTTCCAGGAGGAGGGTCGTCGTTATCTGAATCGGTCACGGACCCTCATGATGGGACTATAATGATCATTTGGCAAGTTGGGAGGTGTTTGATTTTTTTTCTTCTTCTTCTTCTTCCTCTCTTCCCTTTTCCTCTTTTCACTTTCCCACTCGGAGCCCGGCGGCCAGGCCCACTCTATTTTTAATGCAATTTTACGCATCATAAATGCGCAGTTACCAGGCCGTCAGTCTGATGTGTCACGGCGTGGTCAGCCACTAAGTGGGGGCCCCAGATAACAGGTGCCATGCGTGGATGACAGCAGGGGGAGCTGGCTATCAAAGCCATTATCGACTTTCAATTAAAACCTATTAAAGTCTTTTGTCTAATCGTTAACATCCTACACGCCAAGTCTTGTCCGTCAGCCTGAACTCGCATAACCCCCAACGCGTCACGGCCGGATAACTTGGAGTCCACGCAGACTCGAGGGATGTGGGGGAGAGTGAGGATAGCGGTTGGGTGAAATTTGATGGAGGGGGGGTATAGGAGGGGGTAGCGGTGGCGGTGGTGGAGCCGCTGACCAGCTGTCCTCGCGCTGATCCCCGGTCTGCACTCAACTCCAGCCCGGTCACCAGCTGTTGGAGCCGTTTGGCACAGGAGCGCACATCCAGCGCCCTCAAGGAAAAGAGGGGTGGAAACAATCAATTTCCAATTTAGGGCACTTAAACAATTGCGCACATTACATTAATATTTCATCTCCTGCATTGTTTGTGGAAAACGAATTGGAGCCTCTGCTGTTAATTTAGGAAAGTGGGAAGTGGTGAAGTCAGGTGGGGGCTTGGCTTGGGGTGGGGTGGAGGAGGTGGTGGTTTGGACAGATCACCAGTCAGCTTTGTTGGCCCTTCTTTAAAGACACTAGCTGGAATTGATCTGTGATTACAGTTTTGAACGTGTGTGTGTGTGTGTGTGTGTGTGTGTGTGTGTGTGTGTGCGTGTAAGACAGAGAGGGGAGGGTTCGGGAGGGGGCAGTTGTGCGTGTACATGTGCGCGCCTTGCAATCAGTTTCTAGCCAAACTTGTACTTTTCAATCCGAGCTGTTCATGCATTCATACACTCATAAAATCTAATAATATTTTGTAATTAGCATTTTAACAGGCTGAAGTTATAGTTGTCTCTTCCTTTGAAAAGGTTAAGAAACCGGATGTTGAAGCACTTGCTCCAACGATGACACTTATTAAACTTTTTTTTTTAAAATATCAATAATTTCGTCTCAACATTAAATCAACGACACTAAACCAAACAGAGGAGGCACGTTCAGGTTCAGACTCTAATGCAAACCTTTATAAAATACGGTTTATTTTCGGTTTTGTTTAATTAAGGCTTCACCACCAATCTTCTTCTTTGCTCACTGACACTGACACGTGTTCCTATTACTTCATAATAAAACTCTTTCTGGAGTCTCAGGTCTATTTTGGCGCCACATTATTAATATTTGAGTGGCATAATTTAGTTTTTTGTTGCAAAATTATGTTAAAAGAACTAAATATTAGTAATATTCACTGTGTTGTATCATTTAAAGACACGTGCATTACATACCGAATGCGCCTGCTAACACGAAACATAAACATTTTAAACGTCACATCAGTCCCATTTGTGTGTGTTGCCTTTTTGGTTGTCATCAGATTATTCTGTCCGCCATAATGATTGGACAAACTTTCCTCCACGTGTTGATTCCACCTGACAAACCCCAACACGTGGCTTTTCTGTCTCACACACGCACACTCAAGCGGCCACGTGGTAAAATGAAAGACTTTTTATTTCCACATTTATAAAAGTAATTCTCTTTTACATCAAATCCCCCTTTTTTTTCTGTCCAAGCTTTGCCGTAAATTTCACCAGAAAATGAACGTCACGAGTTTGGAGGAAAAAAATAAGTTAAAAAAAGAAATTATTTAAAAAAAAGATCCAGGAAATTTACGAGAACCACTCCACAAGTTTGATATCTGCAATATACATTTTCACCAAAGGAGAGTATAACAGTTAAGGGTTATCACGGCGTCATATGAAATAACATAAGTATAATGCACAACGTCTGTTCAAATACATCTATAGCAAATCAACAGGCAGTTACACCTGGACGTGGACCCGAGTCCAATCTGCGTGTTTATCCAAAAAATAAAATAATAAAAACCGGAAACATCACCGAGGTGGTCGCCTCCCCCTTGTTTACCTCTCTGTGGGTATAAAACTGCTTTTTTTTTTTTTTAAATAAATGACTCGACATTTTTACTCCGCTAAATCCTTAACTAAGAACAAGAAGTCTTTATATATTTCTTTCTTTAGCGCATCCCTTCTGAGACAGTGTGTTTTTTTTATTTTTTATTTTTTAATTCCGACTCATTCGCTTGTATAGTTTCTGGTGGCTAATCTAGCCTATTATGTTAAACTGGATCACCGTGGTCTGCAAAAGACACACTAACCGATCACACAAACAAAAAAAAAAAAACCCAAAAGTTTCTTTAAAACCAGTCTCTTTCCAATAAAATGCAAAATATTCTTATTTACAGGTTTGTCTGCTGATCAACTTGTTTTCACACATACGCAAAAAAATAAAATAAAATAAAATAAAATAAAAAAATAAATCAGTGACAAATTTACAAAAGAAAACTGGAGAAAAAAGTTCCTTTGGATCCCCTGACTACAGCATATTCAACTGACACTGAAGATATCGGTTTCCGCGTTTGTCAAGAACGTCCACATGTAATGATCATAACAATAACAACAATATAGGGATCTAATCGTGCTACCAACAGTTTTATCTGTTGGAAAAATAACACGGACAATACTGAAAGTTGGACCAAATAAATAGGTAACTTAAATAATTGGATTCATAATGAAAAATAAATAAAGTAATAAATAAATCGCATGTCCCCCACCCGCCAAAAGAAAGAAGTCCTCCCATATGGACAGACTGGGTTTCAGCCACGTTGCTCCGTCCACACGGTTCAGCCCGGTTTTTTTATATAACCATATAAATAGCTGATCAGTTTTTTTTTCTTTTTCACTGGTTCGTCACGGTTTTTTTTTTATTTGTTTCCGTCCTTGTTTTATTTTCGTCAGAGTTCCAGGCTGCCAGCATCGGCGTTGCAGAACAGAAATGTTCAGGGTCCGGCTCACCGCTGCTGAGCAGGCCGGGGAAGTACGCCGGACATGGGGGGCAGAGGAGCAGGCGGAGGCGGCGGCTCGCTGCCCCCCTGCAGGCCGTGCAGCAGGATCCGAGGGACCAGTGGTCTCTGCAGGGCCGGCGGGGGCGCCGAGGGGCCTCTGTACAGGTAGAGGGCCGCTCCGGGGTCCAGGTTGGACACCAGGCTCTGCGGGTAGAAGTACGGCGACGGGAACATCCTCTGCAGGGCAGAGTAGTTTCCAGCTTCCGCCAACAGCTCCAGTCCCACCGCTGTCTGCCTCTTCCACTTTGTCCTGCAACAGATGGAGGACGATACGATGATTTTATCCTTTTGCATTTATGCAAATCTAACTTTACCACATAAAAAAAATCCCCGTCTGTTTTCCTGCAGTTTAATTAGAAATCAATGCGTCTGTATCTTTAAATATATATATATATATTTAAAAAAATCACCAAAATCTCCAGCCTGCTCACACCAGATGATGTGTGTTAGATAGCCAGTGTGCACTCCTGCAGGTGAATAATTCATAATAAAGATAATTGAGTAGATATAGTGGTTTGTTTGAATTATTGATATGCACACATGCAACGATGCATTATTCATACTCCGAAGTGTTGTTTTTATATTTATTTGTGTCATTTAGCTGGCGGAGAGTCGAAGCTGTAGACAAATAAATGCTGAAGCTAATTCAACCGACGAGTTGAGAAAACGTGTTTTTACGGGTTCTCTTATTGTGCACCAAATTGCCGTTTGTGTAGAAACTGTTTGCTAACAGGCTAAAAACAAAAGTATCCATGTTTGCGTGAACGTGCAGGAAATGAGAGAAATAAACAACCATCTCTACCAAATATGTTTTTTTTTACAAATGAGATGTCAAAAAATATTTTCAGAGAATTAAATCAATTTCCCCTATCTCTGAGAGTGGAGACGATATCGGATCAATAATACATTAATAATTATTATAATAATAATAATAATAAGTCGTGGACTGATTGGACTGATCAGGAACCACTGACTGATTGATCATCAATAGGATGGTAAGTGAACTCAGTCCACTTTTTGGGTTGGTGGCCTCCTCAGACCCCCCCCCCCCCCTCTCTAAAGAAGCCACAGCGGTGTCTTTACCTCCGGTTCTGGTACCAGGTCTTGACCTGTGTGTCGGTGAGGTTGAGGGAAGCCGCCAGCTCCATGCGGTCCTGGACGCTCAGGTACTTCTGCCGCTCGAAGCTGCGCTCCAGCTGGGCCAGCTGGTGGTCTGTGAAGGCCGTGCGGGCCTTCCGGGGCTTCTTCAGCCGCACCTGAGGGCTGTCTCTGCTGCTGGAGATCTCCCTGTCCCCCTCCTCTTTCACTGGAGGACCAAAACAGACGCAGTTAAAAACGACGTTCAGCCTCTATACACGGCCACGGAAACAAATCTGTGCTGCAGCTACGTAACTTATAAATACAGCAGACAGGTATCGGTGTGACCCGGATGTATAGACAGATTCAAATGGCTTTAACGTGGCCATTAGCTTGTGGCCGGTGTGAACCAGCTGACTTTATTTAATGGGATTCAGGACTGAGGAGGAAAAACTCCAAACCTGTAACGATGTTTGATTGAACCGAGGCAAAGCAGATTTTCAATAAATATGATTGTTTTTGTTGTTTGAATTAGAAAACACATTAAGCACCATGTTATGTGTGAAAGGACAAAGACCATCTCTCAGTGAAGAAAAACTTTTGTCTTATTTTCCAAGGTGTCGATTATCAGTGGATCAAACAACATGACAGGACGACGTTGTATTTATTGTGTTTTATTCTGTTTGTAGCATGTTGGGTTTGGGTTCTTTACATATGAGAAGAGGTGAGGAAGTCGACAGCACAGCGTGTATATGAATGTGACTGCAGAGTCAGTGCCTATAGGCTATATGGAGCTATTTGATTTGCTCTTAAATTGTTATGAAAAGCTCTTCCGATATTCCCACTTCCAATCTGATACTTCCTCCCGTCAGTCTTTGTTCTTTTCCTGCGTGCTGTCATGTCAGGATCATTCATATATACACTCCTTCATTTCTCTGGATTAAAAAAAAAATAACCAAAAGAGCGGGTGAGGGAGGAGAAGAAAGGGAAGAAGGGGCGCGAGGGGAGAGATCCTGCTCGTTGAATAGTTGAGTCGTCCCGAGAAGCACAATAATCCGCCTAATTGAGCCACAGGGGAAGGACGAGCCTTTCAACCGCGACCGGAGAAACTTCACAGCACCGTGGAAATGAGTGGGAATCAGGAGCCGCGCGGCCTCGCGCGCTTACAAATCTGATTAGCGCCGGGGACAAATTGCATCAAATCCCGGAAATATTATAGGAGGCGGATTCGTGGAAATCAAAGCCGCCGCGCGGGCGCCTCGTGGACCCCGCGGCTCCTTCAATCAATCAATCAATCAGGGTCTCCATCCACGCTGACATGCGCGCACAAACTGATGACGTGAGATCATATCGATAGCTTACAAAAAAATTAAAGTTAAACCAACGAGTTAAAATAAATATAATAATAATAATAATCCACGTGGTTAATTATAATGTTGATAGTTGCTTTAAATGGGAGTGTTAGTTCTAGTCTATATTCTCCATCGTAGCCTACAGCGGTCTCTTCTTTCCAGGCACTGCTTCATTAAACTGTCAATGGAGGTGACATGTCTGTTATGGCTGACATGATTGGAAACAGAGAGGCCCTTGATGGTATTTATCTGGAGGCGACCCTGTCATCTCTCCCATTCCTGCCTCGCAGACATCAACAGATGCTCTCTGCGTGTTCTGCCACGGCGCAGAGCTCTCGGAAGCCGCAGCACGCGGGGCCGAGCGTTCGTCTGGGATGTAATGACTCCATAGAATTAATAAACTCATTAGTTTGGTGGGTGAGTCGTTTGTTTTGGTCACCGCGATGCAGCGGCGGACCTGGGCGGTGCTCGATCATTGATGGCTTCCCCTTCTTTCACAAAATTATAGTTATTTTGTTATTTTTAAAAAGATCATACGATTTTAATCCCATTTTACTTATTATATTTACTTTTTAAAAAACTTGTCTATATTGCCAAATATTGTTTTTAGATTTTTTTAAAATATATAAATATGTGAAAACGGTATCAAATTCATCTTATTAAAATAAAATCTAGATTTCTGTTTTGATTTGTTTATTAACCAAAAGTAATTCCATCTATATTGCATTTATATAATCAGTATTTAAAATTATATTGTGCATAGCAGTTTGAGTTTCACTGAAATTCTATTTATTTTTTCCCCCAACCTTCTGTCTAAAATTGTTTCCAAATTTCACCATAAATTAAGTGCCATTTTCACCTTATTTATTAATTCACCATTAATTATTTGGGTTTATTTTAAAAATATTTTTAAAAATGTAAAATGCACCAAGACCAAACATCAGAAGCAAAATAACATGTGTAAATTTAGGTGTAAAAAAAAAAAGGTTAAATATAACCAGGGGGGAAATCACCGTGAAGGCCTCACAACCTCTCATATACTTTCACATCTATTTTTAAATAAGTTGTTGGTGTTTTTTTCATTCTGCGTGAGTCAGAATGAAACCAGAGGGTCAGATCAGTCTCATCTTCACACCACAGGGGCTCATTTACTCCATCGTAAAAGCCTACAAACACACAGTTTTCTGGTCTTACCTTTATATTCACTGTCTGACGACGAGTTGCTGTGGATCTTCTCCATAAAGTCGTCCGCTATCTTGGAGGCCAGCCTGCCCGCCTCCTGAGTCGGCTGCCCGTTGCTGGAGTAGGGCGCACAGGCGGCCAGAGGCTTACAGTCCGCCAGAATGTCTCTGATGAGGAACGACGAGGTCACGGTCCTCTGCTGCGACCCCGCTGATATCTGCGCGTGCTGCAGGTGCGGCGGCAGGCCGACACCGTGACCTTGCCTCTGGGCCACTTCATCCACGCATTCCCTCCTCGGCGACGGCGGCGACGAGCAGCCGCTCTCCACATCCGACCTCGGGCTGAACTCCAGTGGCGAGCGGCACTCCCCGACTAGACTGTCCCCTTTGGACACCGGACTTCCAGGCCTGTGGGACAGCAGCGAGTCTATCCCGAAACTGGACCCGTTGGCGGACGCCTCCATTGTCTCGATCGCGGCCTCCTCAAACTACCATTTGGTATTCAGGACAAGTTTTATTTCAGGGAGGAGGTGAGGGGGGGTGTTTAAGTCTCAGTTGATCCAGCAGAGGAGGAAAAAAAAGAGCCCCCCTCTCCGAACCAACAAAAACGGTTTAGGATGCGCTACACTTAAAGATAATTCATCCCCTCTCTCCGGTTCCCCGCCTGGTTCTCAGTGGAGAAAAGATCCCCAGCCTAAGTTTGCGTCACAACAATCGACCATGCATCCGATTGTCTTGTTTTTGTCAAGTCCTGCTCGCGCTCGCGAAATCGATGCAGCCGCTGGAGTCACGGTGGATTATCTTTTATATTCTGCTTCCTTCAGGATCAGCTCCTGATGTGAATGCACAGACCTCAGCGAGGCAGATACCGCGGAGGCAGACTTCTCCTGCCGCAGCAGCAGCAGCAGCAGCAGCAGCAGCAGCAGCGACCCGGCGTCTTCGCGTGCAGCTGCCTTTCAGCACCATGGACAGGTTCAGGCGCGTCAGGACGGTGACGATGATGAGGGACAGCTCGTGCTGTGGCCACAACAGGAAAACTCTTCACATACTTTAAAGTCGAACACCAAAACCTGGGGAAAAGAAACGGGAGGCTGGAGAAAGACGTGTGTGTGTGTGTGTGTGTGTGTGTGAGAGAGAGAGAGAGAGAGTCCGCGAGCCGCAGCAGGAAATGAGCCGCAAAAAGAGGCAGAGGCAGGGAGGACGCGGCGCGCGCTGCAGACGCGACAAAAGCGGAGGTAAACTGGGTTAAACAGCCACAACTGGCACGTAAAAGGACGAGGTGCGATGGGGTGGGAGGGAATCCCAAAAAATTGAACTTGAGGAAAAGTCAGGAGCTAGGTTTTAAGAGCGCCTCGTCCACGTGAGTCCCCTGTGACAAGCCTTCATTGGCTGAGGGGGAGCTGGAAGTGGACCTCCCCACACGCCCACTCCCCCTGCCTCCCTGCCTCTCCTCCCCGGCTCATCCTCATCCTCCACTTTGATAAAAGAGACACTGAATTCATCAGGAGACTCAGATCCAACTGTTTACAGGCAATTTTCACACTGTTTGCTTTCATTACATCATTGATGAGCCTTATAATGGGGTTATTATGTGGAGCGGCTCGGCGTTTGTCTCTGACTGGATCCGTCTCCCACCTCCACAGCTCGGCTTTTTAACACATCCATCCTCTGCCTTCTCCTTTTAACGACGATCGACAATTTGAACTGTCATTTTGTTCTGTTATTTTTTATTATCGGATGATGACGTTATTAAAAATTGCTTACAGGAGTTCATGTTTTGATATGTGATGCGCGATGTGTTATTTCACTGCCATTTTTATTTATTTTTATTGTAACATAAAAAAGAGGTTCAATCGAAAATCTCAACTTTAAAACACATTTATTTATTTTTTTTACCTTTTGAATTTAATAATCTATAATAAAATAAATAGAATCCATATAACGAATAGTCGCCGTCGAACATTAATCATTTCCGGCACAATAACGCCCTGACAGACTCTGGTAATTATTTCAGAATAGTCTGAGCAGCGTGACGCAAAACTTCAAGGCGCTTGATTCGCCATTGTGCGCACTTTTCACCTTAACATGCGTGACATACCACTGTGCGCACTTCTCGCCCATCCCGCACAACAGTTTGCCCCGCGCGGCGGCCTCGACACCCTCATAATCTAACTAACCCCCCTCATCATCATCGACACCCCCGCACCTCACCCCTCCCTCCCTGCCTGCCTCCACCCCATGTGACCACCAGATTGGAGGCGCGCGTCGGTCTCAGACACCGGCAGGTTAGTGAATCCGCTCCCCGCTCCCATGGGGTCCCATCACGGCTGCAAGCTGTCACATGTGAGGCGGGGACAACACAGATATAAGGCACCACACACCCACCCTGACTTGGCTGTTTCTTTCTCCTCTGCTGGTGCATGAAAAGCAGCAGTGGTTTGATGCTCGCTCTCACAGTTTTCTTTTGTCTCCCTCTCTTTATCCTCGCTGTGCCGCTTGTCCACAGGCCGCAGTCCGGTTGGTAAATAAATCATAGGCTGATTAAACCGATTTGTGATCGTCCGCGTGGTCTTCCGAACTTTGAAAAAAGGCTTTTCCTTATCCAACACTTATTATTAGTTTATTTAGTTTTAATTTCACACACACACACTGGTGTGAGTTTGACCACAAAGAATAAAATGGGTTAAAGGAGATTAATTGAGGTTAATGTCTTAAAATAAAATTTAAAAAAAAGAAAAGCACACAGATCAGGCACCCACAGTGATTATTTTGCATTATACAGTGGATTATAACTAAAATCGCTGTCTATAGCTCAAAATGTCTTATTTAGTTTAGACATTCGCATATTATTTTAAACAGCAACCATATGATTCCATTTTTAGATCACTTGTTTATAATTTACAAAATACAAAAAGTGTTTGTTTGAAATATTCGAAAACCATTAATATAAAATACATTTGAGATTTTTTTTTTTGCATATTTGCTTGTTAAAGGATGTGCTTTGTTTAAATGTTTATTAAAAATTAAAAATGTTGAAGATAAAAATCAAAGTTTCATTACTTCAAGAGAGAAAAAAATGATCAGAAGCCTTTTGTTATTATATGAATACTGTAAAAGCGAAAAATGTCTTTTTGGCAGAAAAGAGTGCAGCTAGACTGTAGTGTGTATGTGTTGTGTGTTGTGTGTATAGTTGTGTAGTTTAATGATCTGGCTCACGCTGCTGCTGATTTTGGACAAGTGTCCCAGTGGTCAAGCCATTTTTTACCCCATTTTCCCTCTTTTCCTTTCCAGGAAGTGGTCAAAATTTTAGAGCCAGTGCAACTGTTACTGTAGTGATGAAATGCACACATACACAAACACACACCAGTGTTGTCTCTGTCATTCTTTATCTCTGTCTCTCTCTCTCTCTCTCACACACACACACACACACACACACTGATGGTGTGGGAGGATGTTATTGATCCGAGTTAAAGGGAGGAAACAGGAATGTTTCCAGGAAATGATCATTGCTTGGCACATTGCTGTCTCTCCACCTCTCTCTTTTCATCAGATGTCTGGATAATACTTCATTATTGATCCACATTAAACAGCCACAGAGAGAGTTCACGCGCTTTGTCACCAAAAACAAAGGAAGTGCCTTTGAAATGTAGACTGTTTTTCCCTGGTTGTGGAAAAACTGCCTCATAGTTTCATTTAATTTAATTCCGTTTATTTAAATCACGATATGGGTATATTATTCTGATCAGGTTATCAGGTGTTTGAATATTTGCAAAAGCAGCAATAATAAAAAAAACTCAAAACAAGATAAAGTGGCACCCGGTGCAGCCATAATAGTCCGCACTGACCTGTCACTGTGAATAATCTATCTGTGGACATGCGTTATTGGAATTCTGTCCATAGGAATGACTGCTAATAATGCCTGCTGGGCCTTCCTGTGCTTTAGTGAAGGGGGGGAGACAACATTGTACCTCTGTTTATTTACTTACCCAATTGAGCAGACATGTTAAATATACATCTAGATGTGTTTTGTAAAAATGCGTGTCGCCTTTGAATAAACTTTGGCACCTCTATTGTTTTGGAACATCGAGTAAAGCGTGTCTTTCGAGGGGCATATATGTAAAAAGATGACTCCTCTCAACAAACAAACAGCATCTTTTTTTTTACCAAAAAAAAAAGGCAGGAGGGGGAAAAAAAAGAAAAGAAAAAGGCATTTGCTCTGGAGCTGGTGCTGCACCCCAGACCAGTCAGGGATGCAAATGATGCACCTTAACGCCATCAGGTACTGGAGTTGACAGAAAATAATGAGAACCCGCTGAATCTTTTATAAGGTTAACACTCACATTTCCCAGTCAGCTGTCACACAAGAAAGAATTTAGCACATGCATGCGGGCGAAATGAACCTTCATCGTCTCATTAATGCTGACAGGGCCCTGGACCGGCAGCTCCCAGCGCCAGCGCCGCCACCACCTTCGTTTTGTGTCGGTAATTTGCAGCAGAGACAGACCCCCTTCTCCTGGAGAGAAACGGGAGAGGGGAGGCGGAGGGAGATATTACGGAGGAGAGTGAGAGGGAACGAGGGGAATGGTAGAGGATCGTGGAGTGAGTGCAGAAGAAAAGAGGGAGGGAAGGTGGGCAGGGGGGGGCTGGAAAGATGGCTAGCGCGGCAGGAGTCTGATTCTCCTCTAATTGGAAGCATTGGGCATTGTCAACGGAGGATTTTCAGCTGCTCGCTGACAGGTAGAGCCGTCAGAATGATAGCCCACTTGTCAGCGCAAAAGACCAATAAAAACAAACCACTTTTGATTTAATTGGAGGCCTAACCATGGTGTGTGTGTGTGTGTGAGTTGCCTGCAGGGCCAGGGCCATGGGGAGGTGGGAGGAGGCTCGAGGATGAGTGGGGGCATTTGTGTCTGTGTGTGTGTGAATGTGTGTGTGTGTGTGTGACGGAAATCATCACTGTAGCCGTCAGTGTGCGGTGAGTGGTCACTGGCTGCCTGCGGTGAGAGGGTTTCAGGAGAGGCGGGTTTTGATTCTGTCCCAGGAGAACTTCTTGAGCAGCAACATCAGAGCACAGAAAGAGTTCCTCCGTCGTCTTCATCCACTCCCCATTCGTCTTCACCCTCTTCTTCCTCCAATCCACAGACCGTGGCTCCTTTCAAAACGCGAGGAGAAATGTTTGACACTGTCTGTGCTTCTCTGTCGACTGAGATTCCTACGACCGGAGGAGACACTGAGTCATAAACTGCCAACTTTGTGGCAATAGCTCAGAGGCCACGTGCACAAAGCCAGGTCTGTGACCAACCGGTGTCGAACCTTGAACTCAACCCCAATGACTGCTGTTGGAATAGACTGCAGCACTGACTTTGCCCCAGACTGGTGTTTGGCTAAAAAAAATGGAGGCAGTTAAAGCAGCAGATTAATGTCCATAGTTTGTTCATAAGTTCTGCTCTTTAGGAATTGGATCCGGAATAGAGACTGATCCCAGAGGAGTATGTTCGGCTGTAGCTCATTAACTTCCCACATTTGCATTCCCATGATGCCATTTACACCTTAGTAAATATTTACATTCATGCTGCTCTGATGTGTTTGGATGAAAGTGTCAGCCTAATGTCATGTAATTATGAAATAGCTCCATCCATGGATGAAACTACTTTTCGATTGAGTTGGTTTTAAGCGCTTGTATTGATTTGGAAGCGTAGTTTATTTTTTTATTTTCTATATAAAACACCATTGGTCACTGACTGATGTTTCATGCATCTGAATATGGACCCAGCCCAGCTGTTCTGCACTGTCGGTCCTTCGTGCCGGCTCCTTGCAGTCCAGTGTTTTATTATTCTTGACAGAGTTCAACAAACACATCTGGTCAGAGGATAAGAGGGGATGGAGGGATGGTGCCAAGAGGCGGAGAGGTGAGTGAGGAGCCAGTGGAGAGGGGTGTGGGGAGGCGGAGGACAAAGACCTGTGAGCATCCATCATAACTGTCCCTCATGAGGAATGCCAGCTCCCTCAAACTAAGGCCAACCCTACTTTCCCTGACCTTTGACTCCCCTGGGGCTGAACTGTGAAGTCTATTAGAGTTATGAGATGAAGGGGTCTCTGGCCTAAGTGATTTTAATTTACCCTATTTAGAGCTGTTTGATATTTCAGTTGGTCACCGAGTTTAAAGTTTTAAATATAGTTCACGCTGCCCTAAAAACGACGCCTGCCCTAAAAATGGCGTAACGTTTGGTGGTGAGGACCTCTCGCTGTCGTGTGAATTATGATTCTTGTCTGTCAGGAGCAGAGGTGGAAGTATAGTGACATCAAAAAAAAAATGCTTGGGTGGAGGTGTCACTGTCAGACTGTGATGACCCTTGATGTCGCTGTGAGGTGACTGCTGTTTATTTCCTGTTTGGTTTCTACTTCAGAGGAAATTAGAAATGAACCAGTTAGTGTTAAAAAGCCAGTTGTGTTTCTGTGAGGTAAAGCAGATTCCTGTTTGTTCATCAATTTGGGAAGTCATTTTACCCTGGAAGAAGTCATAGTTCAATGTTAACCTGTCATGTATACCACCCTTGAGTGATGGTGTATAGGTGGGCCCTCATTGGGCAGGGGGTCCCTGAAAGCTTTCATGAGGAGCTATCTTGGAGACTTAACCTCCAGTTTCCGTACAGGAGGGGGCAGAGGGTCCACGTTCACCCTCTAGCCTCTACACTGGTTGGGGACACTGAGGCGTGTTTAAATTATTGATTTGAAGCAATAACATTAACATCTGTTGTCTTATCTTACACTTAAAATCTTAATTTATATATTGTAATTTATACTTACTATAATGTAGATTCTATTTCCACTGCAAGATGTACATTTTATATAAACCTAGGTCTATACACACACACACACACACACACACACACACGCTTGTACTGGCCTTAAACCCTGCTACCTAATTTGGCCAATATGCAGGTAATATGTGGGGTCGCAACATCTCAATTACCACACCTCCTGTCAGCGGCTCCCTTTTCCTCTGCCCCCCACTACCTACCTCTCCAGTGTGGCTTCACCCCCAACCCTCACCCCTCCCGCAGTGACTTTTATTGCTTCATTAGTATGCTCCACATGCTCGGGCATCCACCAACAGTCCGCGAGCCTTCAATCCCTAACAACTTTTGGCAGATCAGTGCATGATGAGAGAGTCTATACACTAAAAGCCCACCTACCTGGCTCTGTGGCCCATTTCTGTCCACGTGTGCACCCAACCCAGTGATGCTGAAAATAGCAGAGACACTGCATGTGAGGGTCTGTCTCAGTGCCATGCCTAAATAAACAAACTTCAGATGAGATGGCCTCCATTTGACTGGGCATCATCTGTTTTTAGTTTTATTTAGAGTTATAAAATAGTTTTATAGTTAAAATCGTTAAAATATTTATTATTATTTATTTACTTATTTATTTTTGTGTAGTTACATAGAGAATATGAGTACATATGGCACTCTCACAGAAAGCGGTTTGAAATGAGATGACCTTTTGACTCCTGGGGGGATATAAAAGGAATCAGATCAGGTATTAAGGGTTTTATGTTGCCTTACCACTTGAAAGAGTTTTGTTTGAAGAGACTGAGTGAGCAAAGACATGGCTTTCTCAAAACACACCCAAAGATCCAATACCACCTTCTCATACTTGATGTTTTTTTTTTTAACAATCCGTGCCGTCGACGCATTGTGGTCTTCAGAAAGTATTGTGGTTCAGTTCTGGTCCTCACACCTGACAGGGATCACTCACCTCCACTGTTTTTCCAGTCTCTTCTTCAGCAACATTTGCTATTCTGGTAAAACAGCTTCTGGGACGCATTCAAGTATCTTATATATCCTGTCACAACCATCCGTCCTACAGCTACACAGGTGTGTCCACGGTGTGTTTAGTGAGTGCACGTGTGTATGTGTGTGTATGATGGAGGTGGGGGTGTTCATCGTGGAGAATAAGACCCCAGAAAATGCTCATTAGAGTTGACCTTGGCACTTGGAGCCGGTGTTTGATGGATCGGGTACAGGGCCAAACAAGCCCCTGGGGAGCCATGATCTTATCTCTTATTGTACACATACACAGTCAACCCCCTCCCCTACGTCTTCCCCCTACTGACCCTGCACCCCCCCACCTCCCCCTCTCCCCACTCACTCACACTCCTCTGCTCTACACGCATCAGAGGCAGAATAAATCTGTGTCTGACACCAGAGGAAAAAAGAGAGGCGAGGACGGGGGAGGCCTGAGGGAGTAAAGGAGAGAGAAGCTGGTGCTTGAAGAGAAATTGGGGGAGGAGGGGGGACAGGAGGAGAGAAAACACACACTGGGCCGAGGATAACCAATAGCTCACTGAGGTGTCATTATCTCCATAAGTCAGATGAGTAACGTGTTTGTTTTTTGCTTTTTTTTTCTTTCTTTTTTTTTGTCGCGGGAAGAAAAAGCATGTGCGACGCACGTGAAGTGTTGAAGGGAAACTGAGGAAATTGGCTGAGTGGGATGAGGATCAGTGGATGATGAGTCTGAGATGAAAGATGAGACTCTCGGGTGTCTCTGTAGCACTTTCACCGTTTGTTCTGTTCCTCTTACCTGTCCTTCTTCTCGATGACACGCATATAAACACACACACACACACACAGAGTATTGCCACCGACACCCTCTTGTCTCCGCTCTCTGCTCCCAACCAGGGGACACACCAAACACACAAAGAGACATGAGGCAACATCCACCTCCAGGATAGCAAAGTTTCTCCCGCACCACCACCACCCAGCATCCCCACACTCACAGAGGCAGCATCACAGGCTGGTGGGCTCTTTGTGTTTTCTTCTGCTGCTGCAGTGCTGCGGGGAGGAAGTGACACTCTGAAGTCTTAATTGAGGTTTACCCGCTGTTTTTTCCTCAGTGTTGTTGTGCGTTAAAGTGTGGTTAAACTTTATAATCAAGCCCACAGGGTTTACAGTGTGAAGCCGGGGAAAGCAAGGAGCGTGTGATGACAATACAAACACAGTTGTTTACCGCACTGCTAGCAGCAGCAGCAGCAGCTAGCTTGCTACCTGCAACAACAACAAAACTCTGCCACTTTCTCGCTGTCAGTCAGCAGCCCACTAAACAAACCCCTGAGTGTTCCCAGAGAAGGAATTTGAGTAGAATGCAACTATTTACTGAATCTTAGGGCATGTTTGAATGGCTCCCTCTATTTTTTTCCCTTTGCACTCCGTCCCCCACCATGCTCCTGTCTGTCAGTCTGTCTTTGCAGAGATCTGGGAGGGACTGAGAGACTGATGTCTCAGCTCCTCCAGGATCCCACCAGGAACACCTTTTGACAGTTGCAGGAGCAGCAGGATACAGCGCAAAGATGTTGCTGTAATTGCACCTGGTTGCGTCATGAAAAAGTAATAATTTGCTGTCAAGGACGTCAAGGTGTCAGCGTTCGGCAGGAGTTGATAAGGTATTGACTGCCTCCAGAGTGCTCACTCACTCTCACTCAGACTCCTTTATAAAGTTGAGTCCCAGAGAAAGAGAGGCGGCAGCAGAGGTTGGGGAACGGGGGAAGGAAAGAGGGAAGCAAAAGAGAAGGCAGGGAAAAGGACAAAAGGGGAGAAATGAGCGACGAAGGCTAGGCTAACGGCTGTCAGTCTGCATGCTCTGAGTGCAGAGACATTAATTGCACTCCATTTGCCACTTCACAAACCTCGTTCATTTATAATACATGCACAGATTGTGTTCAATTATACATAAGCGATCAACAGGCTAAAGCAGCGCGGCCTGCTCCCTGTAAGTTGAATAATACACAATTACCACCTGGCTCACTCTTTTATTCACTTTGATTACTGTCACACAGGTCATGACCGGCCACTGATTGACACTCTGCTTTTTTCGTCCCGCAAGTCCCTCCAAAGCTCGGTCTGAAAGTCAACACAAAGCCTCATGGGAAAAGCCAGCCTCCTCTGCTGTGGGCGAACTGTCTGATATGCCTTTGTCTGGGTCAAGGCCTCGAAATCAAAGAGTGTAATGTATGACAAAGGCAAGAACGAGTGCATGTGCACAGGACGCCTCAACTTTACCCGAGTATCACTTACCTTGCCTTACTGAGTTATCACAAAATATGCTTGGGTCATCATCACCTCAGGTCTGGTCCACTCTCAGTATATCTGTGGTTCTGAAGACCATGTTTCACACATGGCTACATGTAAAGTGTAGTAAACTCGTGTTTAGTTGCGTTGATGACAAATCAAGCAGCTGTCAGGACAAACCCCCAACAAACTTTCAAAGTTCTCTGCCTTTTTCAAGATATTAAAATGAGAATGAGAAATGAGAATACAAAGATTGTTTTTGTTAAGACGTGTTCACAACACAGCTGGACAATCTGCAGAAGTTTCAGGTGAAGGTTAACACCGGGGGCCGAGGATGCAGGAGGACATGATGTGAAGTTTTGGTTTTTAATGGTCATGTAGACAGTTTGTGAGTTGACTGTCCCTGCAACACCCACTCGCTCGCTATGAGATGCTGCTGCTCTGTTCTCACATAAACTCCCAGAAATTGACCAGGGTGCTGGCAGGAGAAGTTCCCCAAATGTCTGCAGTGACTTTTGTGGATATCTGTGTTCTCACATACAGCCCCTCCTGACAATTTCAGGAAAATGTCCGGACTTGCGTGCCGAAAAGCAGCTCCGGTGTCTACTCTTTCCAGCGAGTGTCAGAAAAACAAGTCAGGGACTCCTGAACAGCAGTCATTAACAGGTGCCGGCCCAGTGGCCATACTGCAGGGATCAAGCCTGCAGCCGTTATTTACAGGACAATCTCTCTGTAACCAGCGTTCTAGCCGGCTGATCTCTGGCCTGCTGCTCCATCTTTGATCAGGGAAACGCGCTCTCAAGTGGGATGAAGCCCCAGGCTCGGGCTTTAATATCCAACAGCCCTCGTCTTGTCTCGTCTTGATGTCGCACTGCCTGTTTCATCATCATAGGTGGCTAAAAACGAATTTGTGACGGCGTGTTTGACATACCGCATGTGTGAAAAGGGGAAAAAAAACCCCACCTGTTTCAGTCTTTGCCTCTTGAATGCGCCACCGCAGCTTAAAAGGTGAATGTGACGTAAGCTAAAAGCCTTTTCTGAATCGAATGCAAAAGCCACCAATACAGCAATTCAGTGGTTGGCCGTCCCCATTGTTTGTTAATGAACCGTCAATGGAGCAGCTTGGAGCAGCTTATAGACTTCTCATTGTTGCACATGGGCTCCCAGGGTTCATAGATTCGGCGTTAAGGGTCAGGATTTACGGAGCTCGAGGCACAATCCTTCGGATCTTTCCCAGAGATCTAAAAGCTGGTTAATCAGCTCTCCCTTCATGATCTCCCTGTCTGTTCATCTTCCCATGGACGACTTCTATCAGTCTTTTTTACCCGCAGCCTCCTTGTGCTTTCTGTGCCTTTCTTCTGCCGTGTTTGTGTTTGGGATTTGCCCAAGTGGCCCCCAGATCAGTTGACCTGACCCCGGCTTGGCAGAGAATGGTTTGGGTCTTAGCTGCAGCCTCTCTTACATTTTAATCACAGCTCTGTGGCTTTCCGTCGCTGCCACACACGGGGAAGCTGAACTTACTGGTGGTTTTACCGGAGGTAAAATGATCCGCTCAGACGCTGTCATGATGCTTCTTTTTAACCTGTGCGTTTTAACGGCAGCGAAGATGAGCTAATCTCTTGCAGCGTCTTGTGTAATTAAGCCTGCTGCCTTTATTTCTCTTGGATCACCTTGCATTAAAAATTTCCCCCTGGATATCAACCACCCCCTCCTCCTCCTGCTTCCCCATCATCCCTCCCTCTTTCCAACTGCATCCCCCCTTCCTGCGCAGTTTGTCAGCCGAAGTGATTGCCTCCCTCTTTCGCCCCCTCAGTGGCATTTAGCTATTCTCATTTGCATGTACATGCCCTCGCTGTGCGGCCCATGGGCTGCTGAGATTGATCAACAACGCCATGCCGTGTTTTATTATGTGTCATTTGGAAGTCTGGTTACCGAACTCCATGCTGGCACGCGTGTGTCAGCACGGGCAAGCGTGTACCGGTGGGTAAACATGTAGTGTTGGTTGCAACTTACTCACAAAGGGCACATCCTCATTAACAAAACACACCGAGCTCTCGCGTCCCCTCCGGTTTCCGACTCCATACAAACATATGTGCATACGTGAATGCATGATATGTGCATCATCTGCACCCCACAGGACTTGGTTCTGCTCAACATGTATGTTCTTAATCAGTGAAGCCCGCGTTTATCTTAGCAGCGGCGAAGCCTTCATCTCCTCATATTACACACTGAGCTGACAGATATTAATATGCAAAATAGCAGGATGCTGAACAAAATGCTGATAATTAAGCGAAGATGTTCTGGGTAGAATCGCGCTTAAGAGTGTGCACGTGGGACCCAGCACATGGTAAGCCATATGCCTCTGCGCAGTTAGCGCTATCCTTTGGGGTAGGGGAGGGGGAGGGTTGGGGCCTGTTTCCACACAGGCAGTGTACAAATGGAGCCTGGGAGACTCAAACTGTTTCCTTATCCTTATCATATTTTTATTGAGTCATCGGCAGAGAAGGGCGCCGTTTGCGCTCAACAAGACGTTGCTTTCTGGTAACACTAACGCAGAGGTCAAAGGTCGGTTTGGTGCCCTCAGCCTGACACCCCTGTCGTTGCAATATGAAAATCGTACGTTGCATTGTATTCACAGAGACGTCTCCCTCTTTCAAAAGGTTGTCTGCCGTACCCAGCGACTCCTCCTTCCCTCCCTTCCCTCCTTCTCTCCCCGGCTGATCTCGCTCTCCATTCCCAGAGGGTGCGAGGGAAGCAGGGAGGATTTCCGTGCTGCCGGGGGCGACAGGCTCTCTGTGCCATCCACTTACACAAACGGCAGGATCAGCGCTCCACACAAGAATAATTAGAAGATAATGGGTAGTAATGCAGCCCGATCTGTCCCGATTATCTCCTGGCACCAACCGGCACAGCGCCATCTGGTGCCAGATCTCGGGGCAGCGGCTGCTCTGCCACATGAAAAGAATGTGGGCTTAAGCTTAATCTCACGCCCCGTTCTGTTATTGACTGTCTGCATGGTGCTGTATTCAAAAGTGTGTGTGTGTGTGTGTGTGTGCGAGAGCACTTTTGTGTCAGTCGCTGTCGGCCCCTCTGAGATGGTCGATATATATCACAGAGAAAAAGTGAGATTGCATTTATATTACATGTATAGGTGACAGCCAGTGTTGCTGAGTGTCTTGGTGATCGACAGTAAAGCAGAGTGTTGTTGAGAGCACAGTGTGAGTTTCTGCAGAGCTGTTACGTGGACAAGTGTCTGTCATGCTGGGCTCTCTCACTCTCTCTCTCTCTCTCTCGCCGCTTAACTCCCACCCTGCATCTTCTTAAACAGCCTCTCTCCCACAGCTCTGGGCCAATTCAATATGACAGTCCATTGTGTGGCCATTTTGGCCTGAGGTTTAGAGCTTTGAGACTCTTTGTGTCGTCGTGTTTACAGACGCTTTACGTTCCCGTCCGGATTTGAAAACCTGCCGCTCGCCCCACACCTTTGCGCAAACCAAGCGGCCTAATTCTCATAAAGCTCTGGCTATTGTGTGCTTGATTGAACAGAGGGCCGCCGCTTCATCAAATTATCCCATCGCATATTTCACAGGCAGCCGATGCCATTTAGACTAAGCTGTGGTTTTAGTTGTCTTGGTTTGACTCATGTCTCCGTCAGGAGAGGAGAACGTGCAACTTGTTCCTCATTAGTATAAGCAGGCACTTAGTTGTCATTAAAAAAGCATGGACGTGTACTTTGTCTGGAAAACTTTTCGACTGTTTATCTACTAGAAGATCTCTGTGAAACAGTGACGTCATCTTCCACCATTTTATTGGACAAACTAATTCATCAGCTAATGACAATTATAACACATAGTACATTCGATAATAATAATAATGATGTATTACATTTAAAATTTTAATAATTTCGTCAGGAGTTATTATATTACAAGTTACTCTTGTTGTATAATGACTGACAAAAACAATGACATGAACATCATCATCACATCGGGGCTCTTCTCCGGTTGACTCTGAATTCTACATTTTCAAGCTTTAGGGTTTTTCTCGTCCACGCTGACATAAAAGTTAAATACTATTAGAATATTCTGGACGTCCCTTGTTTACCGAGCCGGCGTCTGTGACCTGTAGTTCACCCCACAGCCGTGGAGAACTGACAGAAACTAGAAATAATACGAAGAGTTTGGACTCGAGCAGATACTTTTCTGTAACATGACATCTTTCAGATTGTCCTGATAGCGCACACTCTCTTGCAGTTTTTATAAATACAGTTTGGACTGTGCAGAGTTCACCTCCTGCATTACTCTGTCAACACCGAGCGCCATCTCACACTGCCACCCTCTTTTATTCCACTTCTGTCCTCAGCCCTCAAACTGTCCCTCTAATTTGTTCTCTATGACAACCTTTGCTGTTTGTCGAGATGCCCTCCCTCTTTATGAGCACCTAATCCCAGGGCAGGGTGTATGTGTATGTATGTGTGTGTGTGAGGGGGGGGGCGGGGGTAATTTATGAAGCATTTACATGAAGAAGCCCAGCTAATTGGAAGCATGTGTCTAGGTAAGCCATGCCAGTCCAGACGTACTGCAGATGAGCAGGCCGGATTCTCACCGCTTGTTATCTTTATCATTATTTCATCACAAAATAAAAAAAAATATAGAAATTGACCAAGATTCTGCGAGCTGGCCAGGTTCTGGAGTCCGTGTCACAGCGGTGCCATACGCCAAAGAGCCACTCAGTGCTGAGAGCCTGGAAAGCCGTCTTTTGTTTGCCTGTGCACGTACGGAGGCAACATTCCTCTCAGGCTAACTGGCCCATCAGCAGAGAAATGAGCCATCGGAGGAGCACTCAGTTCTGCCTCTTAAGGCTTGACCCCCAGTCCGCCACGTCCAGGGGGAGGTCAGAGGTCAGGTGGCTAGGTCTTTGCCAGCCAGCTAAGAGGGCATTGGCAGTTTTGATGTCCGATGACACCTCGCCTCTGCATTTGCTGCACCCCAGCTTCCGTGGCCCTATTCACTCCAAACCCATTCTCCCTGAAAATACTCCCATCCTCATTTACATCGGGTCGTTTGTTATGACTTTATGATTATATATGGGGCTTTGTCTGGCTGTGCATGTACCTTCACCACTCCCAGCTGGTCCCCATTAATAACAGGGCCCTGGTGTAGACAGAGCAGCAGAGACGGAGGAGCTTGTTAGCGTCATAGCCGAGCGCAGGGGCTCAGCATGTGAGAGTGGAAGGGCCGACAGGACAGGGAGGGAGATTCTCACACACGCGCGCACACGCACGCACACACACACACACACACAAATACATAGTCACCTGGAGTATCCTCTCACACTCCAAACACCAATTTGAAGTATATGACATGATGTCCAGCATTTGTCCTAGCAATTGCACAAAGCCATCATGGCGTATTTTTGTGGAACTACATGTGTATATGTGTCAGCCTGCTTGTGTGTGTGCATGTGTGTGTGTGTTTGTGGGCCACTGGGCATGTGTTGGGGTGAAAGCATAATGAGGCTGACTGGTCGGAATGGGCCGCCATGCAGACAGGCTCCATTGTGGGTCCCAAACGGCAGCAGAAGCCCCTAAAATCTGCGTCCCTGATCTACGCTCCGGGAGTCGGTTGGGAATAAAGGCGTGGAAATAGGATTTATTTAGCACGCCTCATCAAAAGGGAATTAGCAGGGTTTGGGGAGGGAAGACGGGGCTCTGTTTAGAGCTAGGATGAATGGCAGGATCATCTCTGTAATCCTGGCCCTCCCCCCCGCCCCCCCATCCTCTGCTCCAGCACCCGAGAAAAAGAAGACAATCACCCACATTAGCTCTGAAGGTGCCTTCTGTAGCGTCAAACCAGAAATCCTAAAAAGAAAATCACTTCCAGGTAGGTGAGGTTAAAGCACCACACCTGGATTTTTTCCCCTTCCTCTCGCCGCCCCCCCGCGCGCCCATCTCTATCTTTTAATTCCTCCTCGCTCTTCAAAACGCGGCCGCGGAGCTGTCAGGCTCGATGATGGCGAGGCTGACGGCAGAGAGCTGGCGCGGCAACATGCAACAAACAACGAGCGAGCATGTAAACTAAAGCAAACAAAGCCCCTCTCCGCTCCTCCAAAGGCAGGATCCCTCCCACCTGCCACCCTGCGCCGCTGATGAAACATACAGTAACAGAGAACAGCCATTAAATGGGCGAGGGGTAAAACCGTGTTGCACAATGTGTGTGTGTGTTGGGTTGGGGGGGGGCTTGTTGTGCCACAGCTCAGTCACAGGCACGAGTTGTTCATTATCATCCCTGCTCGTGTTTGTGTTTTCCCGACTCCTCGGCTCCAGACATGGCGGCTGGGTGCATTGTGGGGGATTTGTTACCTGAGAAAAGGTGACAGGCTACGAGGCGCTTGACGGGCAAATCTCTGTCAACGAGGCAATAAATTCAAGTTTTGCTCAGGTTCCAGACAAATTTCATCAACATTCCTCTTAGTATTTATATAATCAGATTGGGAACAGGTATCGATAATTGACAGGAAGCTCAATTTCCAGGGGTTGGACAAAATGAGGTGTAACTATCCATGTTTAAAATGTCACAGAACGAGAAGCAGCATCTGAGGTATGTTCTCCCAGCGAGCTGTAAATGTTTCCTGGTCAGTCTCTTAATTTCTCCCGTTAAAAATCCACCAAGGCTTAAATGAGGCTAAAGTCCACACATTTAGACAAATGAAGTTTTAATTGTGGTAAAATATGCAACAGCATTAATCTACATTGTCTTCTCCCATGGGCTCATCTCGTTCCCACTTTTCTTCTCCCCCCTCCTCCTCCTCCTCCTCCTCCTCTTCATCTCCGGAGCAGAGCTGATATAATGGGCTTGGCTAGAATAAGCAATGGTGTTGTGCCCGTATATATCTCAGCGCCTGGGTAATTCCAGCTCACTTTATGTGTCCTCGAGGCTGCGTCGGGCCCCCGGCAGACCCATAGCTCCTTTATGTAACACCCAGGAGATTGTGCCCCCTGCACT
>JAFBJQ010001556.1:166800-230357 GCA_016785345.1 Trinectes maculatus | reverse complement strand
CCTCCTCCTCCTCCTCCTCCTCCTCTTCATCTCCGGAGCAGAGCTGATATAATGGGCTTGGCTAGAATAAGCAATGGTGTTGTGCCCGTATATATCTCAGCGCCTGGGTAATTCCAGCTCACTTTATGTGTCCTCGAGGCTGCGTCGGGCCCCCGGCAGACCCATAGCTCCTTTATGTAACACCCAGGAGATTGTGCCCCCTGCACAGGTACAGGCCTTGGAGAAACAAACACCATCAGTAACCTGTCTGCTGTACACAAGGCTGCCGGGCCCACCTTCACCCCTCCTCCTCCTCCAATCCATCCGTCCCCTTTTTTCTCTTCTCCCTCTCTCGCTCTGCACCCCGCTACCTAATCATCACCGGCCCCCATTCCCATGATTTATCGCTCCACGTGCTGCTGAAAGCCAATAGATCAGGCCTGCCCGGGAGGCAGAGAGGGACAGGGGATGGGATGGTGGCCGGATAGGAGCGCAGGGAACCTGGAGAAAAACCCACCTATGATGAAGTGCTCTGTGACGCAGAGAAAAAAGCATCAGCGACATCACAGCTCGCAGTCGGCGTCCTGCCGTCCCTCTGTGCGCATTCCTCTTTCTTCTTCTTCTACTCCATCTCTGTGCAGCCCTCTCTCCAGTGTCCCCCTCTGTTTCCCTGTTCTCTCATCTTTCTTCTCCGGGAAGAGCTTCCTCCGTTAGGACAGCGATAACGTCCACGTATAATTTGGACATGGGACAGTGACATGGAAATGCTAAAGTAATGACTCTAACTTAGTACCACCAACCATCCTTAGCAATAAGACGTCAAGGATTGTTTACAGTCAAAACAACAAATATCAATACTTTCCTGTTTTAATTCATTTAACGCCATTGTTCAGTGTCACGTAAAGTAAATCAGTATGTTCCTGTCAAAACTTTACAAAGTGTCCTCCAGAGAAAGTGGCTTTTCAATGACAATGAATTAATGGATTTTATATATATATACTGNNNTATATATATATATATATATATATATATATATATATATATATATATATATATGTAGTCATTAGTCAATTCATTCTAAAATAACTATTTATAATTTCTTTATAAATTGATTCATACTTTCCTCAAACGCTAACGTTAATAATGTCTAAACTCAGGTAACAGATAACAGATTGAGTCCTGGCCGTCGAGGATGCTCAGATTCGTGCAGGTACACGTCCGCATACTTGACCCTTTGGCCACGGGGCCTCTGTGTTTTCAAGTGACACATGGTGTTTGTCTCATATTTCTTTCCCTCTTGTTGGACCAGATCTGAGCAGCGTACATGGTTTAAAAAGAACTTTATTAAAACTGATTGACAGGCAATTGAAAACAAAGTCCAGGCTGTAAACTTTCTGAATTTTCTCCTAAAACAAGCAATCAAAAAGTTTATTCACTTAGCTTTTTAGTTTTTAATAATTAACTCAGGCAAAAGCTAGTAAGTATCAGATAGTTTGTCCCCATGTTTGTATCTATAAACATTTCTGTCTTTCAAACTGTAGGAACAGAGAGAAAACAAGTTCACATCTTCACATCTTTACAGCATAAAACCAAAGACAGAGGGTAAAGGTTAAAAAAATTCCAGATTCTTAAGAGACAGATATAAAAATAGAAAAATAAAAGAAGCATAAGTTGAGATATTTGTAGTTTGCATCAAGTTCCAAAATGCTTGATTGCACAATTCCCATAATGGCACCAACAGTATTTACAATGATAAAATAAATAAGATGAGTCAGTCCTTTAACCCTGATGATGTCATGGTTATTTTCTCACATGTCTTTCTTTATTCTGATTTACTCTCTCTCTTTCACAAAGTTTCTCCAGACAAGTTGATGTTCAGTGGCAATTTTGTTTTCTGATGTCGGTGACAAAAATGACAGAAAGATGAGATGAGAGTGGACGCTTTTTTTTTTTACGCCATTGCAGGTGTTTCCATGTGTGAGTGAGAGTGTTTCGTGAAGGGGGGTGGCAAGTTGTGCGTGCATGTGTGCGTGCGTGTGTGTGTGTGCGGTGGTTGGGGGATATCATATCAGATTGAACAACAAAAGAGAAGCAGGGGGAAAAAGCTGTTTCCACACAAGCTGTTTTCATTCTTCTGTGCTTCCGGTCCAGTGGAACAGTTGATGAAGTTTAAATGAAGCAGAATTAGGAGATCAAGCAGACGGGGGGAGATGGTGGTGATGATATCACCCTCCCCACCCCCACCCCACCCGGCCCATATACACTCACACACCCCACTCCACCCAGGAGGATGGAACCAGGGGCAGCTGCCCTGGATGCAATGGAGAGAAAGCGAACCGTGGCGTAAAGGGGGGAAAAAATGCAGGGAGGAGGGGGGGCTGAAAGAGATAAGGGGATGAAGTATCTCCTAAATGTGATAATCTCCAATCACCTCTAACATCAATTCTGTCAAGGCCCGGGTTAATGAGCTCACAGCCGATCAAGCGTTATGCATCACCGCCCCCCCTCCTCCCGATTCTCCCCTTTCTCTCCCTCGCAGTTGCTCTCATCATCATTGTTGTTCTTTTATTTAATCCCTCTTACTTCAGCTGATTTGAACAAGAGGGGAAAGAGGGACGCGGGGAAGGGAAAAGCCTATTACCCAAGCTCCTCTGCTCTCAACTATCTAAATGCTAACGATGTGAGGGGGCGAGCGCGAGGAGGGTGCGGGAGAGGAAGGCAGGAAAATGATGGTGGAGGAGATGGAGGAGAAATGGAAAAGAGAGCGAGAGTGTGTTGGCAGGGGAGGACAGGACGCAGCAGAGGGGGGCTAATCTGCTGCTGCTCAGGGTCTCAGGGAGCGGTTTGGTTATTTTGAAAGCAGGTTAGCTGAAGAGAAAGCCCAGCGTCCGGTGTGCTGACCTTCCATCCCTGGGGTCAAAGCACCTGATCTCGGTTCTTTACTTCCTCTTGAGCAGTTTCGACACACCAGCACCAACACCTCCTGCTTTCTGCTGCAGCACAGAGCAGATGTATAGAGTTATAGATCTGATTCTCTTTGGCCGGTGTAGTTGTTTGGAAACGACTGGGGTAAAAGCTGTGGGTCACCTTGAACTGAGAGTAATGTCTGTTTCGATCTGGTCCTCTGCGGCGAGCGCGGGGACCAGAGGCATTTTCACCATGTTTCATTAGGAGGTTTTTATTTTTTTTTTGGTTGCTCCTCTCTCTGCCTGTATGAACAATTGTTTTCTTCGTTAGGCTTCTTGACACAGTACCCAGAGGCCCGCAAAACAACTGAGCAAATATTTGGCAATTGCTCAAGCTGAAATGATGATTATGAGCCAAGGTTTGGCACAACTACACAATGCCGCATTTGTGCCACCACATCTCAAACCTACTGAGCTTTAATTGGACTACAAATTCTCCAAAGGGAACACGTGCAATCCAGCGATTCCCTTGTTTAATTTCGCTTTTGTGAACTTTGCAATTACTCGGCAGCAGGTAGTGAGGCACCTGCGTGTCACAAATTAATTGCCTTGCAAGTTCACACGCGGCTCAGCTGATTTACATGGCGTTGTGACGGAGGGAAGCGCGGCGCAACGTGCCACTCTTTCAGCTCTAACAATCATTTTGATTTGTTTTCTCTGCCGACGCTCAGCGTTTCAGTTCATCTCAGATACACTCGAACAATGGGAGGAATTTGCTCGAAACACACACGCACGCACACATAGACACATTCGGCTTGCTCACATCTGCCCGAGAAGCACAGTTACTTATTCTGTGCATAGCAACTCCACCCCTCTCATTCTCCCCTTTCAAGAATCCCATTTGATTTGATATTGGCCAATGAAATAGTGGAGGGTGAGAGGCAAGTGAACAATCAATCTTTGTAATGTGATCCATGGATTGAGCGTGGTGAGTAAATGTTTGCACAGGCAGCCATCCAAGTCTGCAGTCAAACGAATTCTGCAGAAAAGGAATCTATCCAGGGCAGGCCTCTCTCTTTATCTCTCTCCTGCCCGACAGCAGCAGGTATCAAGCACATTATATTCCAGCGCTCTGTGCATTTTTCATATAGGCTCGCCTTTTATGTTTTATGTACGCCAGCTCAGGGGAGAACAGCTGTGTGGGCGCCGCATCCTCTGTAAGTTTAGAGGGAGAGAGAGAGAGAGAACTCATTTCAGTGGGAGAAGTGGAGCAGAATGCCAAAGACAGCGAGCACAGTACCTGCGAACAAACAGGAGCTGCAGACCAAGGGCTGCCTCAGCTATTACATTACCATAATACACAGAAACAACACCTCGCATGCTGTTACCGCAGTAATTTGAAAACAGATTGACAGGATTTACAAGTTCTCATCTTATCTCCGCCGTGACCTCTGCGACCTCTATCTCCACTGTCAACTTTTGGAGTAAAATCACATGTTTGGAGGCTTAGTCACAGTTGTTGCAGTCTTTTCCGGGATAATCTGGTACTATACACAGTATAATAATGGATATTGAATATTTTTTTTTGTTCATGTTGCATTTGATTCTGTGGAAATGTACCCAGGCTAAAACAGAAAAGAAGAATATCCATAGTGTGATTTTATAATTGACCCTACTTGCTCTTTCATGCAGAGTTGATAAATCCCCTCAGGCTTTTTCTGTGACTGTCAGTCTGTTCGAGTATAATCCAATACACTGCTTATAGGGAAGAGCTCATTGAATGAAATACCACGGTGGTAACAGAGCAGCTCTTTGATACATAGGCTACAATGTAGATTAGTTTTTGTGCTGTGTATAGGAGATTCAATTTGAACACTCAATGACAAACTTTCAAACAAAAGAAATTTCACTCGTCCTCATACAGAAATTTTTTAATTAATAAACAAGACGTATCATAGATATTTGATAAAATGTATAATTTACGTATAAAAACGTATATTTGTTTTTGAAAATTATATTTCTTTTCAATGACTGAATTTTGTTTGTGGCAAATGTACAGATGCTATAAACTCTCTGACCTGGCCTCAGCGTGGCCGTCTGGTGATTTTCAAAAGATGGTCAGTGATTTAGATCCTCAGCAAACACATTTTAAGCCCTTTGACATTATTTTAAATGATCCTGTAAAGTACCCTGAGAGACTGACTCCTCACAGGCTGAGCTCCTGTGCTGTAGACAGGAGGTGAAACCTCGCTGTTTAGAGGGACATGCTGCCACCCAGTGTCACAGGCTGTGAGGCAGGAAACACTGATCAGCCAAGTCTGACCGTTTCTTATTCCATCTTGAATCACCCCTCATGTTCAGCTTCCACAATATCTTAATGTTTTCATTGTGTATTTTTTTACCCTGCATTTTACTGGTTTTAAAAACCTTAGATCATATTTTACTTTATTTTCATCAATAGCATTTTGACTCCTATTTGTTTGATTTGTTTCCTATTGTTTGCTTTCCTGTTGTCGTATTATTATGGTTTCATGTGAGACAGGACAGTGTAATAACTACTTTAATTCTTTTCATTAATATTAGTCAAGTTAGTACAGTCTTAAAATGTGATATATTGGGTTTCATTTATGACCTAGAATCTCATTACTATTCAACATCTTTTGCAATGTGTATAAATAAGCCAAGTGATATAACATAACTGTATATAAGAATTCATGCATATATACATCACCATATATCAGGCTCACCTGGGAGGATTTATATGTCTGATATATGGGTATATGAACTACTTGTCATGATGTGCGGTATGAGACGAGCAATAAGAAGCTGCGACAAGAAGGGATTTGTACTTGTTCTAATTCTGTTAAGCTCACTGCTGGAATTGGTTTGTGTCAATGAGACACACATGACAGATGACACGAGCGACGCAGGGGAGAGCAGTGACTCGTATCATAAGAATCACAAGAGTCAGTGCAAGACGTTTGAGTCGGGCTGAAATTATTTTGTCAGTCACAACAGACACCTTCTGCTCATCAATCAGTGAAATGGCTGCCACCTTCAGCACCTGCCACGACAATGAAACCGTGATGGGTGAACGTGTGTGTGTGTGTGTGTGTGTGTGTGTGTCAGTCAGTCACAGATGCCAAATATCTCCTGTGAGGCCTGATTGGCTCAGTTGCAAACTTCCATCTGTTGGTTAAGATTCCTCTGGTTGTATTTTGACAGCCATATCACTGCATCACTGACTTGTCCAACATTTCACCTTGTCAGTGCATTTCAGACAATGTCGTAAATGGTGCTGATGGGAAAGAAATCCCTGCTCCGTTGTAGTGTTCTTGATGAATTAAGTCTTGATTAAGTTGCTGAGTGAAATGACCATAATGTTGTGTCATTTTTCTAATCCCCAGACATTGTAAACGGCATCATCTGCAGAACTGACACATCTAAAACCAACTTGTTTATCAGTATTATTTCATACACAGCTACATAACTATTCTTATGTTAATGGACCATAGTTGGTAGAATTTTCTTTTTAATTCCTGACACCATGCAGTTAATTCTATTTATATAACATTTTAGTTAAAGCTATGCTTCTTTTTAAGACGGAGTCATTACATCTGTTTTGTTACACCACATGTGATCATCTCACACACATGCTCTGTTGTTTGCTGATAGCATCCCAATAAGCAGGCAACTCACTCGAACCACCTCAATGACCCCTAGTGGCCACTTATCCAGTCACTTAAGCTTCTGCTGTACCACTGACATTAAAGTAAATAGAGCCCAGCTGACATCACACACATTTTAATTAAGTTTGTTGTTAGCACCAGCTGCATGCGTTGTCTATATCTGTATTAGCATTACAAAATGTATTAAATATTGCATAGGTGATGCTTTTTGATTGAAGACGGGAACCATACATTTCCCCTGACGTTTCTCTCCGTCTCCATGAAATCCTGAAAATACCGCCTGCTATAAATGTGTTGCATTAAAGGTGTTGCATATATCATGGATTATTTTATTTGTTATGTGTGTAAATCACAGCCAGAGTCTCCCACATGTCAACCTGGGGCTTTGAAGGAAGCTGTAATATAGAAATAGTCTGCGTTGCTTTGTACTGTGACATACTGAACTAGCTTCTGTAAGCCCTGTCTGTACATTCTCAGAGATCTGAGGTGGTGGCTCAGACTACAGCATTCAGCTCTTAATTGATTCTTTTGTTCACCTCAATCCCCATCAGCACAAGACTGAGCCTCCATTATTGGCCACAGAAGAGGCTGAGGGATGGAGAAATGGACAGACGGAGCATGAAGAGAGATAGTTGGGGATGGCAAGCGATAACGAGGAGGGCAAAGTACCCTGTAGGCTTAGCAAAAAGGGTGGATAATAGGGAGGATGTGTAACCGCAGATGCAGTGTCCTATCGTGTGTGAGCGAAAAATAGGGGAAGGATTGGAAATGAGCAAATCATATGCTGTAACTTATCCTCACTTATGTTCACCACAGACCAGAGACACATTTGTTTAAGAAGCAGGGAGGCCGAACTCCAGGTAGCGGCAGGAATAAAGGGGGCGGGGGCATTTTTTCACGCTCGAGATGCTCTCTGCTTTACCTAACTGGCCACACCGGCCACCAGTCCAGTACACCGGTCCCCGCTTGGTGCTTTGTCAATGGGCTGTGACTAATCCAGGTGGGGTCCTGCATTTTCTCCCACCCTAATTAAAAGAGGATTAGATAGGACGGAGATCTGAGCCACGCCAACATGCGGCGACACCATCTCTTCACTTTCCCAGGATACTCGGAATCGTCTGACTTTTCTGTCTGTATTGACCAGGCGTGGCTCCAGGCAGATCCCTAACCTGACTGATATGGAGTGATAGACAGAATTACAACCAGAGAGTAATTTGGAGGGTTATTAATGGAAACTACTGTCTGTCAGCTGTTAACTAATCCTGCACGCTGACTTATAAATAGCCAGCTGAGATTAGCTAGTTTGAAGTGCTGGCTAATTTAGCTGCCAGCTGACACAGAGTAGTGTTTTGTTCCCTCTGCATCATTCACTGGGGGCTCTGAGGCCTCTGAATGGCTCCGGTAGGCGTTGACCGCTAAATATGTCATAGCTGATTGGCTGCTTTCCTTCCTGTTGTTGCAGGCTTTTCTCATATAGGAGCTTTTTTTTTCAGTTTTAAACTGTCCACATCAGTTTTTATCAATTCTCTCCAATTCTAAACAATGAAGACACTGGAATGTGACATATGAAATAAAATGTATTGCTCACTTATTGTTTTAGGTCCTGTTTGAGCCAAACCAAAATTAAAATTACCAAAATCACCCCAACAATTTAAATCAACTATCCTTTATTATTTATTATTTTTTTCATGCCTGTATGTTAAGTATTTTTTTACATGTCACGTTTCAAATAATGTAATGTCACAGTGAGATTTACTCAAATAATTCAAGATTTATTCAAAGCAAACAGAAAATGAATGGTTGGTGTTGGTGTTTTCACCAGGCGGCACTGCGCCCACTTCTCTGCCTGTGAAATGTAGTGGTGGTAAACTCGGTTCATTTTAGCCATATATGTGAGATTTGTGTAGATAGTGTGAGGGATGTAACAGGGGTGATGTTACCATATGTATGTGTCACATGGGTGATGTCATCATGTGATGTTACATTGACACACACACATAGATAATGTAACATCACAGCAGGGGTGATGTCATCATAGTGTGCAAAGCACATCAAGGCACACTACTGATGACATTCTAATATTCTCCATTACTTGTACCACTACTACTAAAACCACCACTAACAACAGTAAAAACAAAACACCAGTGTAACTCACCACTTCTTTATTTCAATATTTAGCTTATTACTTAGATTCACTCACTGGAGTGAAGTCAGAGAACCAAATCTTTTGACTCCGCTGTGTTTACAGTGAGTCAGTGAACAAGTCAGCTGAATCATCTGAGTCCAGACCAAGGTCCCGAGCAGCACCAACAGCAGTAGCTCACAGGTCCACAGTCGTTCCAGGACACACACACACACACACCTACAACTTTACACCATCAGATATTGTATCTGCTCTGAATTGAAAGTGACAACGAAGACGCTGTGATGAAGGAATCCACAAAACGCGAGCGTCAGTTGGGTAAGACAAGGGTTGTCCTGTTGTGAGCAGCTCGGACACATGGGAAATCATTTAGCAACGACTACATCAGTGGTAGAACACATGTATCTACCATACTTTTATTTTAATTTTATTTTTTTTTATATAAATGTATGTTCACCTGGTGTGACAGTCCATTAGTGCTAGTTAGTAAATGCGCCCTTGCTAGCACTGCCCCACCTAGAATTTGTAAATGTTAACAGTTTTATTCCCACAGATAATTTGAGTCTGAGTTCATTTCAGCAGATTTATTGATTTCATTTTCTTCTAGCCTTGGAGAACACGGACACTGATATCGGTCTGTGTGGGTGGCTGTTGGTGGCGTTCTCCGTCCTGCTCATGCTGCTTACCCTCCCCATCTCCATATGGATGTGCATTAAGGTCAGCTGCTCGTCAAGTTCTGTGTTTGTTTAATCACTTTAACAAGCAAAGGTGGCTGGTAGAGTAAATAACCAAGAATAGCTGACTCTGTTTAATCAGTGTTGTGGAAACATATCATGTGTATTTATTTAACGTCCTTTAGAAGCAGTTGAACCATTGTGTAAAATCTATTTGATGAAAAAGTCTGCTCAGTAAGCAGGGAAATTGCTCTTGGATGAAAAAGAAAATAGTCTGAAACAAGCCATTTGTGTTGTTTTCTGTCTGTACACAGATTGTGAAGGAGTATGAGCGAGCCATTATCTTTCGCCTGGGGCGGATTTTGCGAGGAGGAGCCAAAGGACCAGGTCAGAAAGCACTGTTGATGTTATATCTGCTGGGTTGCTGCCACTATTTTATATCTTTCACTTTTATTTAAATGTGTTTCGCATGTGACCAGCATGCGCTGCCACTGACGAGTAAAAGTTGTTTAGAAATTCCAGCTGCTATATTTGGCAGCTTGAACCTAAACAAACCAAACCAGGGCAGGTCATGTGACCAGCTCTTCAGCTGAACTTGCTGGCCCACCATCTTTCATGTGGTTAAGACTCCTGATAGATATCGGATATATCGGATATTGATGAAAAAATGTTAAAAAAGCCAATATCGGACATCCCTTGTTGAGAGTACTGGGAATGTCATGGTGGGAACGGCACTATGCGACTGCCATTGTTTTATTCAGTTGTCAGTATCAGTTTATCGCAGTGTTTATGAAACATTTATGAAGATGCTTACTCATTTTTGTGTTTACATTGCCTTTGCTCTTTGTTACATTTGTTTGTGTTCTTGTGCGTCTGCAGGATTGTTCTTCATCTTGCCCTGCACCGACAGCTTCATTAATGTGGACATGCGTACCATCTCCTTTGATATCCCACCTCAAGAGGTATGAAATGCACACTTGAAATTACATAAACAAGAGAATATGTGTTGTTTCCTCCTGTGCATTTTGTCATGTGTGTTTAATGGCCGTCCTCTCTGTCAGGTTTTGACCAAGGACTCTGTGACAGTGAGTGTGGATGGTGTGGTGTACTACCGGGTCCAGAATGCCATTCTGGCTGTGGCCAACATCACCAATGCTGATGCTGCTACGCGACTGCTGGCCCAGACCACCCTGAGGAACGTCCTGGGTACCAAGAATCTGTCTCAGATCCTGTCGGACCGTGAAGAAATTGCACACAGTATGCAGGTAGCTAACATAGCATTTATATGCATCATGTAACTACGCTAAATGTCAGCCATGAAATAGAACACTATTCCAGCCAACTGGAAACAAGGAGCCTTTGTGTTGATGGGGGGAAGAGAAGACGACGAGACAAAAGAAAAGACAGGAGGGTAGATGGGGAAAGAGGGTAGTAGGCAGTAGCCAGTTTAGCTACTACCAAGAGGAGGCGTCTAAAGAAACTCTGTTTCTGCCAGACCGTCTGGGGTTTTCAGTGGTATTGACTCCAGTGAGACAGAATGATTTGTACATTCATCTGTTTGAATAAGCAGCACCAAATCGCACAATTGTTAACTCTACTGCTAAATAATCAAACAGTTGACAGCGTTAACATGAACATTTGCATTTACTGTGGCATGTCAATCTGTTAGACAAACCTACAGCCTGGTACAGTGCCATCTGCTGGACAGATGAGAACATTACAAGACTAATGCACATATGTTTTTGTGTGAGTGGACTATAAACAGGTAAAGTAGTAAATATGGCTTACCTGTCTCTCTGTTCCTTCAGTCCACTTTGGATGATGCAACAGATGATTGGGGGATCAAGGTGGAGCGGGTGGAGATCAAGGATGTCAAGCTGCCCCGTCAGCTGCAGAGAGCCATGGCAGCTGAGGCTGAGGCCAGCCGCGAGGCCAGAGCCAAGGTAAGTGGGAGGTCCTCTTAGAGCCTGCAGCGTTTGCATATCAGGGCAAACGCTATGTAATTCATACGAAGGTTTCTTCCACTATGTTGTGATAAAAACCCTCTGTTCTCTCCTCCCTCTTGTTTCCCTCTCCAGGTGATAGCAGCAGAGGGAGAGATGAACGCCTCACGGGCGCTGAAGGAGGCCTCCCTGGTGATCGCCGAGTCACCATCAGCCCTGCACCTGCGCTACCTCCAGACCCTCAACACCATCGCCGCTGAGAAGAACTCCACCATCATCTTCCCGCTGCCATTGGAGATGATGCACGGCTTAATCAAACAATAAGTAGCCTTTGTAGGCATTGATCACAAAACACAGTATTTACACATACATTTACACCTGTATCTGTTAAGAATGTCTCTTTGAATCAGCAGCGCTTACGCAACACTTCAGGAAGTTGTATCGTTGCCCCTGGTGCAAATCTTTTAAAACACTAATCGCCTTCCTAACTTTGCATTTTAAAAACACATCAAAAAACTATAGTTGACAGCCACATCCCTTGTTGAGAGTACTGGGAATGTCATGGTGGGAACGGCACTATGCGCCTGCCATTGTTTTATTCAGTTGTCAATATCAGTTTATCGCAGTGTTTATTAAACATTTACGAAGATGCTTCCACATTTTTGTGTTTACATTGCCTTTGCTCTTTGTTACATTTGTTTGTGTTCTTGTGCGTCTGCAGGATTGTTCTTCATCTTGCCCTGCACCGACAGCTTTATTAATGTGGACATGCGTACCGTCTCCTTTGATATCCCACCTCAAGAGGTATGAAATGCACCCTTGAAATTACATAAACAAGAGAATATGTGTTGTTTCCACCTGTGCATTTTGTCATGTGTGTTTAATGGCCGTCCTCTCTGTCAGGTTTTGACCAAGGACTCAGTGACAGTGAGTGTGGATGGTGTGGTGTACTACCGGGTCCAGAATGCCATTCTGGCTGTGGCCAACATCACCAATGCTGATGCTGCTACGCGACTGTTGGCCCAGACCACCCTGAGGAACGTCCTGGGTACCAAGAATCTGTCTCAGATCCTGTCGGACCGCGAAGAAATTGCACACAGTATGCAGGTAGCTAACATAGCATTTATATGCATCATGTAACTACGAAAAGACTAAAGAAAAGACAGGAGGGTAGATGGGGAAAGACGTTAGTAGGCAGTAGCCAGTTTAGCTACTACCAAGAGGAGGCGTCTAAAGAAACTCTGTTTCTGCCAGACCGTGTGGGGTTTTCAGTGGTATTGACTCCAGTGAGACAGAATGATTTGTACATTCATCTGTTTGAATAAACAGCACGAAATCGCACAAGTGATAACTCTACTGCTAAATAATCAAACAGTTGACAGCGTTAACATGAACATTTGCATTTACAGTGGCATGTCAATCTGTTAGACAAACCTACAGTCTGGTACAGTGCCATCTGCTGGACAGATGAGAACATTACAAGACAAATGCACATGTTTTTGTGTGAGTGGACTATAAACAGGTAAAGGAGTAAATGTAGCTTACTTGTCACTGTGTTCCTTCAGTCCACTTTGGATGATGCAACAGATGATTGGGGGATCAAGGTGGAGCGGGTGGAGATCAAGGACGTCAAGCTGCCCCGTCAGCTGCAGAGAGCCATGGCAGCTGAGGCTGAGGCCAGCCGCGAGGCCAGAGCCAAGGTAAGTGGGAGGTCCTCTTAGAGCCTGCAGCGTTTGCATATCAGGGCAAACGCTATGTAATTCATACGAAGGTTTCTTCAACTATGTTGTGATAAAAACCGTCTGTTCTCTCCTCCCTCTTGCTTCCCTCTCCAGGTGATAGCAGCAGAGGGAGAGATGAACGCCTCACGGGCACTGAAGGAGGCCTCCCTGGTGATCGCCGAGTCGCCATCAGCCCTGCAGCTGCGCTACCTCCAGACCCTCAACACCATCGCCGCTGAGAAGAACTCCACCATCATCTTCCCGCTGCCATTGGAGATGATGCACGGCTTAATCAAACAATAAGTAGCCTTTGTAGGCATTGATCACAACACACAGTATTTACACATACATTTACACCTGTATCTGTTAAGCATGTCTCTTTGAATCAGCAGTGCTTACGCAGCACTTCAGGAAGTTGTATTGTTGCTCCTGGTGCAAATCTTTTAAAACACTAATTGCCTTCCTAACTTTGCATTTTAAAAACACATCAAAAAACTATAGTTGACAGCCAGTCTACAGAGGTATATGTTACACCTGAGCAAGAGGAAGCGCCTCCACACCAGTCTGAAGCAGCTCTGTTCATATCAACAACTATGTCCATTTTCAAGCCCGTGAGTCTTCGATCATTGGTCTTCAACCGGGGGGTCGATGAAAATATTTCATTCCAGACCCGAGCCACTATCAAGCTTGGGAACGTGCCGTACACTACCGTGGGCCCTTGAGCAAGGCCCTTAACCGCTCAGATTCGCTCCCCGGGCGCTCCTCGTGGGGCAGTCCACTGCTCCTATGTATTAACTGTTTGTATTAAACATGTTCTGTATGTATGTAGAATGCAGAGAATGAATTTCCCAGATTGTGGGACAAATAAAGGTGTTTCTTCTAATTACAACCAGAGAGTAATTTGGAGGGTTATTAATGGAAACTACTGTCTGTCAGCTGTTAACTAATCCTGCACGCTGATTTATAAATAGCCAGCTTAGATTAGCTAGTTTGAAGTGCTGGCTAATTTAGCTGCCAGCTGACGCAGAGTTGTGTTTTGTTACCTCTGCATCATTCACTGGGGGCTCTGAGGCCTCTGAATGGCTCCAGTGGGCGTTGACCGCTAAATATATCAAAGCTGATTGGCTGCTTTCCTTCCTGTTGTGGCAGCCTTTTCTCATGTTGGAGCTTTTTTTTTCCAGTTTTAAACTGTCCACATCAGTTTTTATCACTTCTTTCCAATTATGAACAATGAAGACACTATTATGAATGTGACATGAAATGTATTGCATACTTATTTTTTTGGAATTGGGAAACCAATCCCAAAGCAATAAATTTAGCAAAATCATCCCAACAATTTAATTTAGAATTTAAACAATTCTTGCCATATATTTTTATTCTGTCACAAGTTTAAAATAATGTTATATCACATTGAGATTTATTCAAATAATTCATGATTGTTTCAAAGCAAACGGAAAATGAATTTTTACTGTTTCCTGTTGGTGTGTTTTCACCAGGAGGAGCCGCGCCCACTTCTCTGCCTGTAAAACTTGGTGGTGGTAAACTCGGTTCATTTTATGGATTCGGGTTACTCTGGGTCACTCACTAAAGTGATTCGGTTCTTGAGTCAGTTTGGTTCGGTTGTTGTTGCCCCCCTCCCCCCATTCTAATAACAATAATAATATAAAATTAATTATAAATTGTGAGTGGGCCTGAGGCTGATTATAAATGCACCCAGAGGAGTGTGTGTGTGTGTGTAACATTACATTATAACATCAAGCAGTGGTGATGGCACCATGTGCGTGTATCGCAAGGGTGATGTCATCACGTGTTGTTACATTGATACACACACATAGATAATGTAACATCACAGCAGGGGTGATGTCATCATAGTGTGCAAAGCACATCAAGGCACACTACTGATGACATGTAAAACTAATAATATTACTTACAGTAAAATATTCTCCATTACTAGTCTATACTACTGAAACCACCACTAACAACAGCAATAACAACGAACACCAGCGTGATTCACCACTTCTTTACTGCAATATTTAACTTATTACTTGGACTCGCTCGCTCGAGTGAAGTCAGCGAACCGAATCTTCTGACAGCGCGGTGTTTACCGCGTGTGCGCTAACTCGAGTCAGTGAACGATTCAACCGAATCAACCGAATCATTTGAGTCCGGACCACGGTGCCCAACAGAAGCCCATAGCTCCACGGTCGCTCCGGGACACACACGCCCACACACACACACACGCCCACACAAATCTACAACTTTACATCGTGAGATATTGTATCTGCTCTAAATGGACGGTGACAACGAAAACGTTGTGATGAAGGAATCGAAAAGACGCGAACGTCAGTCGGGTAAGACGAGTGTTGTGCTGTTGTGGGCAGCTCGGACACACGGAGAACCATTTAGCAACAACTGGTTTAGTGGTAGAAAAACACACGTATCCGCCAGTATATACTGGTTTTGTTTTTTATATAAATGTATATTCACCTCGTGTGAAAATCCATTAGTGTTTGTTCGTAAATGCACTCTTGCTAGCAACGCCCCATTTGAACCTAGCCATTGTTTAATTAGCATGTTTCAGTCACATGCTAATGCTAACAAGCTATCGGAACACTCGTTTTCGTTGGAGAGGGGGGGGAGGGAATGGTTTGCAAAAATAAACACTCATCAAACACACAGCGGAACAAAGCGGGGGTTTTTTTTTTAGAAACGTAGTTTTTCAGTTTTGCTGAAGTTTCATTTTCAGGGTTTGCTACAGGTGTATTGATTAATTGAATAATTAAAATACGGTTCGGTGGAGGAGTGTATTTCTAAACCTTTCATCCTGGTTTGAGTCATAAAATAGCATATGTTGTATCTGTGTTAATACATTCTTCGTATCATGACGTCATTTATTCTTAGGCCACAGGGTGGGATCTGTTTACCCCAGTACTAATAATCAGTATTGATTGTGTTAGTGACGCATTTGCGCAGCTGTGACCTCTGCAGGCAATAAGCGTCACTGCAACAACAATCACTGCCATGCTTGTGACTTTTAACAACACCTGTTAGCATTTATAACATGTAGCATCAGTTCGTGACTTCCAGTGACTGAATAACTGCAACGTTGCTTTAAGTCGTTCAAATGCGTTTTGACCTCTGACTTTGTCTGTAGGTCCGAGCAGACAAGGTTTACGTGATGTTCCAGGTATGGATCTCAGCCTCTGAGTGGTTGCATGTTGTGTTAAATTGTAGCTGAGGTAAACATGATGATACAGAAGGCGTTGAAGGCATCAGATGCCCAGGGGCAGTGGGTGTGGACATGTGAATGGAGATGCGCATCTGTGAAGTTCTGGGTGTTCAGAGATGGATGAAGGCTGCGCAGATGCATGACAGTAACGGAAATTAAAGTAGTTTGTATAAACGAGGGTCTGATTTTGTAACACCTGATTTGTTTGTGTTTTAAAACACTGTAAATGTTAACAGTTTTATTCCCACAGATAATTTGAGTCTGAGTTCATTTCAGCAGATTTATTGATTTCATTTTCTTCTAGCCTTGGAGAACACGGACACTGATATCGGTCTGTGTGGGTGGCTGTTGGTGGCGTTCTCCGTCCTGCTCATGCTGCTTACCCTCCCCATCTCCATATGGATGTGCATTAAGGTCAGCTGCTCGTCAAGTTCTGTGTTTGTTTAATCACTTTAACAAGCAAAGGTGGCTGGTAGAGTAAATAACCAAGAATAGCTGACTCTGTTTAATCAGTGTTGTGGAAACATATCATGCGTATTTATTTAACGTCCTTTAGAAGCAGTTGAACCATTGTGTAAAATCTATTTGATGAAAAAGTCTGCTCAGTAAGCAGGGTAATTGCTCTTGGATGAAAAAGAAAATAGTCTGACACAAGCCATTTGTGTTGTTTTCTGTCTGTACACAGATTGTGAAGGAGTATGAGCGAGCCATTATCTTTCGCTTGGGGCGGATTTTGCGAGGAGGAGCCAAAGGACCAGGTCAGAAAGCACTGTTGATGTTATATCTGCTGGGTTGCTGCCACTATTTTATATAAATTTAAATGTACAAATTTTACTCAGGCTATGTGATTAGTCCTTTTATTTAAATGTATGTTTCGCATGTGACCAGCATGCGCTGCCACTGACGAGTAAAAGTTGTTTAGAAATTCCAGCTGCTATATTTGGCAGCTTGAACCTAAACAAACCAAACCAGGGCAGGTCATGTGACCAACTCTTCAGCTGAACTTGCTGGCCCACCATCTTTAATGTGGTTAAGACTCCTGATTGATGACTCCTGTTCCAGTGGGCTGAGTGACGCAAGTTGCTATGACAACTCAGGTTCATAGAGTTTGCTGATGTACACTGAACAGTGATTTACGTTTTGCTGTCCTTGCTTTGTGCTGTAGCACTCAGGGTTTGAAATGAAGCAGCAAATACAAGGATTAAATGTTTATTGTCAGCTTTACGTTTAAAGCATTTTACATCCAGTGAGTGATATTCTTAAAAGCCTCGCCACTAGCTTAAATACTCAAAAACAAGAGTTGTCGCAGGGGTTGGGTTTCCTGTATTGTTTCCTTTCCTGTTTCTTACTGGTTGTAGAGGAAATCAGTTAAAATGGAAAAAATGTAGGACTCAGAATGACAATAAAACCCAAACTCAAAGCCGGTTGACCTGCCACTGCATAGATGAATACATGTATGTACACTATTTCAGTGAGAGGCGCACACTACAGAGTCATGTGACTCGCAAAATGTTTGTGCCTGTTAGAGGCCTTTCCTCATCCTGCTCGCAGCGATGTGACTACTTCTGTTTAGACAGGCAGTCAGTTTGTCTAAATAAAATACAGACTCCCACAAGAATTAATTTGCATACATGTCATAATCCACTGTCTTTTCGGCTTTGATTTCCTGTTTTTTTTTGGGGGGGTTTTAATACTGGATCTGAAAACCAGTCTGTCTGTCCTCTCAAAATGTTGAAATGTGACTCCTGAGAGAGCCAGGGGAGTCCTTTCATGACAGCACATGGTAATAATAGCTCTCTGCCAGCAAATTCCACGTTCCTGAGGAGCTGGTAGAGCCAAAGCTCAAGTTCAATCCAGAATCTGGTTACACGTAATGCCCCACCCTCGTATCTCCAGCTTTCCCCTACAGCAGCTGTTAAAAAAAAAAAAACAGTGACTTAGAACATGTCTCAATGTATTCATCATAATATATGGTTTACTTTTATATTGGAAACAGGAATTTGGAATACTTTGTATCCATGTCAACTCCATGAACAAACCTTTTTTTTTACAATTCTTATCAGTGGAATTTTCCTCTGTGTCACGTGACTGTGTCATTGACACCAAGACTATGTTGGACTGGAACTAAAATAGTTGCGAGTACTGGGAATGTGATGGTGGGAACTGCCATTGTCTTTACTTTTCCCTGCTGAACAGATGGTTGTAATTTTCAGTATCCCGTCAGGAAATGCACCCTCAGTCTCTAACTGGAGTGGTATTAATATTAGCTAAATGACGACACATGCCTGGTTTTCTCAGGCAAATACATGGCTGTAAGTGTTTGTTCTAATTCAGTGATTGAATTGAAACAGACTAAACATTTACGAAGATGCTTCCTCATTTTATGTTTACGTTGCTTTTGGTCTGTGTTCTTGTGCGTCTGCAGGACTGTTCTTCATCTTGCCCTGCACCGACAGCTTTATTAATGTGGACATGCGTACCATCTCCTTTGATATCCCACCTCAAGAGGTATGAAATGCACACTTGCAGTTAAATAAACAAGAGAATATGTGTTGTTTCCGCCTGTGCATTTTGTCATGTGTGTTTAATGGCCGTCCTCTCTGTCAGGTTTTGACCAAGGACTCAGTGACAGTGAGTGTGGATGGTGTGGTGTACTACCGGGTCCAGAATGCCATTCTGGCTGTGGCCAACATCACCAATGCTGATGCTGCTACACGACTGTTGGCCCAGACCACCCTGAGGAACGTCCTGGGTACCAAGAATCTGTCTCAGATCCTGTCTGACCGCGAAGAAATTGCACACAGTATGCAGGTAGCTAACATAGCATTTATATGCATCACGTAACTACGCTAAATGTCAGCCATGAAATAGAACACTATTCCAGCCAACTGCAAACAAGGAGCCTTTGTGTTGATGGGGGGAAGAGAAGACGAGACAAAAGAAAAGACAGGAGGGTAGATGGGGAAAGAGTGTAGTAGGCGTGATACATAATAATCTGGCAAATATAAACATATGCTTCCAGTTTAACTACTACCAAGAGGAGGAGTCCACCACTCTGTTTCTGCCAGACCGTGTGGGGTTTTCAGTGGTATTTCACTGGTAACGACTCCAATAGGACAGACTGATTTCCAGCTGCATAATATGACTGTGTTCAGTTTAATTAACAAACTGTAGTTTAATGTGTAACAGCTGTCGACTAAGTAAAACCTCAGGTAATTCTGGGTCTCCACTCGGATCACAGCTGTTGTTGCCTTTAGGCTCAATTATTTATCTAATCGTAAAAACCATTATTGTAGATGATCAATTATACATTTCTGTTGCAGATGGAGTCAGAAGGTTTATCAGTGATGAGATCTGTCCCAGCACCACTTGTATCAAATGCGTCTTTGCTTTCTTGCCAGTTTAATAGAGGCCAGCGTTGCAGGCAGAGGCTGCCAGCTTTCATTACTCTGTGCAGGAAGTTGGAGGCGCTGTGTGTGTCAGCCGCCATAAAAGCTCACTTTACCATCGCCACTAAAATGCCCCAGAAAAACAGTTTCACTCCATCCTCCTCCTGTGGCGAGCAGAGGCTCTGTACATAACCACTTTTATCTGACATCTGTTTGAATAAACAGCACGAAATCGCACAAGTGATAACTCTGCTGCTAAATAATCAAACAGTTGACAGCGTTAGCATGAACATTTGCATTTACAGTGGCATGTCAATCTGTTAGACAAACCTAAAGCCTGGTACAGTGCCATCTGCTGGACAGATGAGAACATTACAAGACAAATGCACATATGTTTTTGTGTGAATGGACTATAAACAGGTAAAGGAGTAAATGTAGCTTACCTGTCTCTCTGTTCCTTCAGTCCACTTTGGATGATGCAACAGATGATTGGGGGATCAAGGTGGAGCGGGTGGAGATCAAGGATGTCAAGCTGCCTCTTCAGCTGCAGAGAGCCATGGCAGCTGAGGCTGAGGCCAGCCGCGAGGCCAGAGCCAAGGTAAGTGGGAGGTCCTCTTAGAGCCCGCAGCGTTTGCATATCAGGGCAAATGCTATGTAATTCATACGAAGGTTTCTTCCACTATGTTGTCTTCTGATCTCCTCCCTCTTGTTTCCCTCTCCAGGTGATAGCAGCAGAGGGAGAGATGAACGCCTCACGGGCACTGAAGGAGGCCTCCCTGGTGATCGCCGAGTCGCCATCAGCCCTGCAGCTGCGCTACCTCCAGACCCTCAACACCATCGCCGCTGAGAAGAACTCCACCATCATCTTCCCACTGCCACTGGAGATGATGCGTGGCTTAATCAAACAATAAGTAGCCTTTGTAGGCATCGATCACAACACACACAACATACAACACACAGTATTTACACATACATTTACACCTGTATCTGTTAAGCATGTCTCTTTGAATCAGCAGTGCTTACGCAACACTTCAGGAAGTTGTATTGTTGCCCCTGGTGCAAATCTTTTAAAACACTAATCGCCTTCCTAACTTTGCATTTTAAAAACACGTCAAAAAACTATAGTTGACAGCCAGTCTACAGAGGTATATGTTACACCTGAGCAAGAGGAAGCGCCTCCACACCAGTCTGAAGCAGCTCTGTTCATATCAACAACTATGTCCATTTTCAAGCCCGTGAGTCTTCGATCATTGGTCTTCAACCGGGGGGTTCAACCAATGTAAAAAAAATAATCTAATACTACCAAAACAGGTAATGGGTAATTGTCAGAAAGATAAGTGATTAAAAATAATAAATGTCAGAAATGGCCAGTAATAATCAAAACGAGTTTTCTTACTTACGACTGTTACTTATAATTCACAATTCTATTTCCACATGTGGAGGGAAGTGTAGTAGTGTGTGTGTGTGACGTCAGTTTTGTAATTAATGATAAGACAGAAGTTAAATGTCACGTTTGCTCAGCTCTGACTGAAGCACACGTGCCACTGAACAGTATTTAAAGTTGTTACTGTGAATGACATTTACTCCATCTGCACCGCAGCCGGTGGTTCAGCTTTTATCCTGCAGGTTCCCTGGCTGTCAAAACAAAGGCAGGAAGCCCAAAACGGATTCATCATCTTTTTCACAAACACTTTAAAGGGAATGTGCCAGCTGGATATGCAGCCTTACTACTGTGCAAATACCATAGGCAGACTCTGTCGTCCTTGTGTTTGTTAAAGTAATATCTCCTTGTTGTTGTGGCACTGCTGTGACCACTGCCAGTGTCATAGTGCCATCATACTCAAGTTTATACCCAAACTTATTTCCATGGCATCCATCTGTGAGCTCTAAAGGTTTTACTGCCAATCCTCAAAACCTACCTCTGATATTTGGATGTCAGCTGTGCCATCGCATCTTTACGTAAAACGTAAAAAAAACCAGTAAAGATTGAGTGTATTTGAGATTGAGCGGTACGGGATGGATACAGGTGGAAGCTGTAATGATGTATTATGTGTAGTGCCTCGAATACTGACTGACTTTTAGACATGACAGAAAATGTTATGTTAAATTGGGAAATTAGGTTCTGGATATTTTCTGACACTTGGCCGATAAAATTCCAAAAAAGAACCAAAGAAACTTTTGTGTAAAACATCACCAATGACCCTTTCAGAGAGAAAGGATTGGCCAGTGTCACTCAAATAGTACTGCAGGAGCACATGTACACATACAGGTGTGCGCGCGCACACACACAACACACACACACGTTTTTTTGGTAAACACTCCTTCTCTTGTTGCCATTGCTGTCGTCTCAGATAAAAAGCTGAAATGTGACTGGGTTTGCAGGCTGTTTTTGTTACTGTATGTTTACAGTGTGCTTCTGTCCAAACCCAGTCAGGCTCCGTCAGTCTGCCTACACAAAGCAGCCACTGAAACTTACCACAGGTGTTGCAGCCTTACAAGCCTTAACTTAACTGCCACTTGATTCTTTTTTTTTTTCAGTCTACTATCGAACATCTATGCACTTAAACTGACAATAACTGAATGAGTTTCAATACCTGCAGGATGTGTCACATAACAAGCCAAATAGTCTGTTGTTCTTTTATTCTTCCCTCTTTGGACACATTCGGGGCAGGAATAAGTTGATGTACGTTACAGTATCTAGTGTGTGATGTAGCAATGCTTCTATTAGTATACATATATATATCTATGTATAGATTTATCTGTACAGTCGCAAACCTGTGAATTTGTTTTGAATTGTCCAGGGCTCAACATTAAACCTTGACCACGTATTCAGAGCGTTTTTTTTTTTTTTGTGGAAGACAAACTAACTCCATAACGCTAACAAACTAAATGCATTTTAAAGACACTAGAGAAAACACTCTTCTGCAGTCTGAGTTAGGTTAGTCTTGACTGGATATACTATTTACTTCACCACATTGTGTTTCATTGTTACTTTTAGCAGCTCTTTTTTTTTTATACAGTATTGACAATAGTGCCCATTCTGCAGTAAATCCATTGCTTGGGAAAAGAAAGATGCATTTACCTGGTGTTTGTAATTTGTAACATCTTGATTGTGCAGTTGAAAACATCAATGTAAACAATTATTCCTTGGTGCCTGGATGAGAGAACGGTAACTTTGCATCGCGGTTGATGTTGAGCCCTGGTTTTGCTGTTACATGTTGTCGCGTTTGAAGCAACATAACCCAAGTTTATATCTACAGCTACATAACAGAGATATTTTTCCTTGTCAGATCTTTGCAGAATTGTTCTAAGCTGAATTTAAACTATTCAAGTAAGAATTAATCATTTAGAGAAAACGCCTTGTCGTCAGAGGAACAGGTCTTTATGCTTCTAGCTGTTACTTCAGTGTTTATGCTTTATTCAAGGCAATGGTCATATTTATTTTTGCTGCCAACTATTTTTTTATGTACAATTTGCTGTAGTTTGAAACAGTTTTATCTTGACTATAATACTGTATTCATATAAAGACTATAAATAAAGTTTTAACCAATCAGTGTTTCTCCGGATTCAGTTCCTTTAGAAAAGCAGAGACGCGACACTTTGATGTGTTGAAGTCGATTTTATTGAAATGATAACACGGCTGAGGGAAACTTTAGAAAAGTGTCTTAACTGGTTTGTAAAGCAGCAAAGCGTCAGTTTCCTGTGAAAAGATTGCGACTGCAGCATCACACAAGCTTCCTGGACATAAATCTGGCATTTAAAAAAAATAATAAATACAGGCAGTAGAACAGTACCTTCTTTAAAAAGTTATACAGGTAAACTAGAGTAAAGAATATTAAGGCTTTGGTTGTATTGCGTTTCACTGGAGAACAGCTTTTATAATATGAACTAAAACTGCCTTTTGTCAAAGAATGTTTAGTGCAACAACCTGACAGGAAGCTGTGTCTGTGTCAGAGCCCTGTGACTGATTCATTCTAACTCTAAAGCCTGTTGTTCTCACTGGTTGATGCTTTAGTTGACTTTCAAAACAACAACCTATTTAAAAAAACAAAGAAAGAACTGATTGATTTATTTGCAGGGCACGTTGGCAGCTGAGAAAGTCTTAAAGACTGGAGCTCGGTGCTGGAGGTGGGGCAGCGGGGTGAGGGGGCCGACGGGGGACAGGGTCTCGTCAGAGCTCACAGGGCCAGTTCGGCCATTGCGCGCTCCAGAGGGTCGCTGGCCCAGTAGTCGTGGTCCCAGCCCAGGAACCAGCCGGTGAAGGTCGGCGGCTCGAAGCCCTGCTTGATCTTGACGATTGGCGTCCTGCGGTCCCTGTTGGCTGGATCTGTCTCAATGTAACGGACGGCTGAGGGAAGAGAGGCGGGGTTAGTGTGAGTGACAGCTTTACGATCATTCATCATCTTCATATTATGTGGAAAGGAGCTTTTCTTGTTTTTGTGTTTTGTTTTTGTATTTGTTACCAGACGCCATGGCTTCAGTCTTCTCTTCCTCCTGGGCTTCGTTTCCGATCCAGACAAACACCTAAAATGAGAAATAGTTGATTAGTTCATGTGGTGGCCTGCTGTTTGAAATGACTCCGCCCTGAACACAGCTGGTCTCAGTACCTGCTCCCAGGTGTCGAGGATCATGACATCATCAGTGGCGAGGTCATCTTGGGTCATCTCCCCAGGTACCTCCTCAATCTGAAAGTAGGACCAGGAGATAAATGATGATCCACTGTGTACAAATGTATCATGTATTATATGTATGTGCGTTACATTATCTGTATAATATCTATTATTGTATTTAAACGTTTGTTTCTTGTACAACAGTTTTCCAGTGTAAACATTTTTGTGTGGAATGACCCTTTGTTGAAGACTTACGATGAAGTTTCCGGTCTTATTGGAGCAAGCGAAGAGTCTGGGTGGATGAGCGTCCATCTTGTCCTTGAGTCTGGTGGATGTGCGATATTCGGTCTTTCCCCCGAGGGCCCCCCAGAACTGATCTGTGAACAAACATCAGTTACCCACGTGTCGAGCTGAGGGTGGGTGTTGGTTGTGATTTATATTTACAGCAACAACAGCAACAACAACAACTGATTCTGAAACTGCCGCGTCCATCACACGTCCTCACCAGTCTCTCCTCCCTCGTGCAGCTCGGAGGTCGACACTCCCAGGATGCTGCACAGCTGCTGAGCTCCCTGCTTCTCCGTGTCGCTGGCGCCGACTCCCACCCACATGAAGGCGTCTCCAGGGGTCACCAGAACAAAAGCGTCGTTGGAGTTCAGGTTGGACGCCGCTGCATCGAGCTGCATAAACACACAGAGGCTGTCAAGACAAACGTTTTCCACACTGCTACACAGTTTGTTTACTTCCAGCTGAGGTGACGCTGTCTTACCTCCACAGCCCTGGTGTGTCCTGCCGAGTTGGACCGCACCTGGAAGAGTCGAGTCTCCGCCGGGGCCGACTGACCTCCCTCTCTGGACGTCCCTCCCTTGTACACCACCATGGGCTGCCCTCCGAACAGACTCATCAGGTGGGCCGGCTCCTTCCCCTGCACCACCCTCACCTGGTTCACCAACACCGCCATTAATACTCAGGTATGATGCAGTGTTGTTTACCAGCGACTCTCATCACAAAACACCATGCACTTTGCTGTTGTGAGTTATTTTACAAACACAGGTTGCATGAGTGAAATGCATAATGATGTAAAAGAAAAAAAAAGGCCTGCTGCAATCCCGACTCTTGCCACAGGGTGGCAGCATGAAACGAAGCCACATGTTCACCATATGCGACGCGTTTGTGAAGACACAGTGCAGGTTCTGTCTGAAGCTGTCCTGAGGCTCTCTGGTCTGCAGCGTTTGCCTTAAATATTTATGGCTCAGTAAGTTGTGCAGATTCCAAAGATAAAAACTGTTCGCTAAAGCGAGAGCTGGAAAATCCCTGGAAAAATAGACGTGATGTTTACAGTCAAACACACACAGTCATGCAGCGTCAGCACACACACACACACATTTCTTTTCAGGACAAAACCGTTTGAGTCACAAGGACAGGACGAGGAGCAGGAAGTGGAAGCAAAGTACCTGAGTGGTTATAGGAGCACCAACAACCTGAAGACACAGAGGAGGTCAGAAACAAGGTGGAAAGAAGACGCGACAGCAGCGGAGGAGGAGGAGGAGGAGGAGGAGGAGGGAGAACGAACGGAGGACAAGGTTAAACCGGAGGTGACGGTGCTGATCAGAGGCCAGAGCCAGAGGAGGAGACATTAATAACACAAATGATCAAATGAATGAAGGTTATGGGAACCAAAAAAAGCCAATAAACCCAGTAAAGGAAGAAAAGGGGGTCTTTTACCTGGACAGGACCCCCACTGAGCTCATCGTCCAGCTGGGCACTGAGGATGGCACAGGCCCCGATCTCATCCTGGCTGGAGTCCATGCCCTGCCTGGGACACGTGACCACACACAGACATAATGAGTAGATAAACCAGAACTAGCCATCAGATGTTTTTACCCGTATCTCTATCTGATTGTGTCAGGAATAACATCCCGATCCCGAGGGCAAAACAGAAACCACGTACCTCCTCCACCCATGTGCTGCTGCGTCATTAACACACACACACACACACATGTTCTCACCACATGTATATGATGTGTCCCTGGCGTCCTCCGTGACGGTAGTTGTACAGGATGATGTAGCTGTCTCCTCCGTAGAACTGTCCGTACGTGGACGGATCCACCAGCACCTTGTTTGAATCCTCAATTCTCCAGATCTTCCCAGAGGAACACCAGAGGAAAACCGTTTGTGATGCTTCTCTCTCACTCATTTCAGTTACTCACTAACTCGTCCCACACGTCTCTCACCTGCTTCTCTCCGCTGCCGTCGTCCACCATGCCGTGCTGCGCCGCCATCGCCGCAGAGTCGTGCAGGCTGGAGGCGTCAAACGGCACCTTCTCGATCTTGGCGATGCTGTTTGCGATGTAGGCGACGCCCAGACCCACGGTCTGATCTTTGTCCCGCCAGTTTTTGAAGAACTGCTTGAAGAGCGGCGTCTCGCCCATCTCGGGCAGGATCTGGACCTGCGTGTGTTTGGGGTAACCCATCTTCTTGATGAACTCCTCTGCAGCCTTCATCGCCGCCTTCCTCTCGTCCATGTTGGCGTCTTTACCTGCGGATAAAAAGAATGAAAGGATTATTACCTTTAACGAGGCACTACATTCTCTCCTGCCGCTCCCTGCACTGACCTTTCCAGACGAAGATCTTGCCATCGGAGCCGTGGTCCAGGATGAAGCAGTCCCCGGACTCCAGAGCGCCTTGGGCGAAGGGGTTCTCCGCTGCCACCAGTGCGATGGTCATACCTCCACTAGCGTTGGACACCTGTGCAAACGGAGAGTGTGATAAAAAAACAGTCCAGGAGCCACTGGGTGTGAACCTGTGTTCTTATCTCTCACCTTGTAGAGTTTGGCCATCTTCCTGTTTGCGGCGTCAGCTGTGAGGTCATCTGATTCTCCAGCGGGCAGATCTGGTTTCGGACCTAGAATCTAAGAAGACGGATGGTGATGGTCACGTGCGTCTGCTGCGGTGAAACGAGTTTTCATTTTGTTCTCCCGACTCACTGAACTCACCTCTAACATCTTCTCTCTCTCCGTTCCTTCCTCGCAGACGTGCACCCGCGCCCGCCCGCTGCGCTCGTTGTCACGGATACCCTTGGCGACCTGCGTGGCCTTCAGCCTCTCGAAGCGGTTGCTCTGGGAGCCGCACCACTGGAAGATCTCCTGCACAACAGGAGCAGAGGTGCAGATTGAGGCTGGGATTTATTTATGTATCTGATTCGAGTCGGTGACGTAATCATTCGGTGTCGGACTCACATCTCCCAGGTCCACGATGAAGCAGTCTCCCTGGTTGAAGCTGTCCCAGCTCACCGGCACCTCTGTTGCCCTAACAGAACGACGACCTTTGACCTTGAACACCCGCTGCACAACGACCTCATTTGTGACAACATGCTTGAACCCAGACGCCACGCCACCTTTCTGTAAGATAAGTGTGACACGTCGGGTTTTCAAAATAAAGTAACTGCCTGAAGAGAGAAATCCAGGTGAGGGTTAGAGGGTTAGCAAAAAGACGGATCTCACCATGTATTTGATTCCAGACTTGAAGTAGCCCAGAAAGGTTTTGGACTCGTGGCCCTGGACCTCGCGGTACTGGATGGGTTTCCCCCCGAGGAAGTCGTCCATCTGGATAGTAAAGATGGCCGCCGAGCCGCTCTCATCCTGGGAGCAGAAATCACCTGCACCAGAAGAACCAAACATGTCCTCCATGTTAATCCTACTCTTCTTCTGTCTCAGCAGTCGCCTCTGTGGCCCAACTGAGGTTCCTGGTTTTGTGTTTGGTGAATTCTGGGTCAGCTCCCAGCCCCCGCATTCATACATGCAACACCAGTCTATGTCTGATCCCACTGGGGTTCATGTGAGACAGTGACATCAGGTCCTGATTATTGGTAAATGCTGTTTCCATCATCAATCAATCAGCCTAAAAGCACATGAAATCAATAAAGAAAAAAAAAAGACCAACCTCAGTTTGGTTGTTTGTCTGTTGGCTTTAAATGACGTGACCTAATCAGGGATAGAGCCCAGTTTGACCTCTGACCTCCACTTAAAATTCAGACTGAAATATCTTTGAATTTGAATGTACAAGTGAATCAGACCACACACACGTGTGTGTGTGTGTGTGTGTGTGTGTGTACGTAAACAAAACAAATTTTTGCAGGATTGATCAAAATTATTTAGGCCAGATGACATCATAATTCTAAAAAACACAGTTTCGCGTCTCTTCCTGCCTGAGGACACGTACCCAGCCAGAAGTGGAGGTCGTACTGCAGGTTTCCGGAGCGTTGTTTGATGGTGTTCAGGATGAGGTAGGCGTCTCCCGTGTAGAATCCTCCGTACAGGTTCTCAGGAACGGGCACCAGGTCAAAGTTCTCCACTCTCCACACCTGGAGGCCCGGCTTCTGTCCAGCCACCTCAAACTGTGGGTGCTGCGCTGCCATCGTGCCTGCACAGAAATCCCACACACCTCAGTTATAGTGCCTCACTACATGTACGGGGTGGGGGAGGGCGTTTCCGTGGCAACAATCTGACTCCACCAAGTCAGGGGCCAAGTTCTGCAGATAGAAGAGTCGTAAAGCTTTCTAGAAACCTTTGGTGAGACATGAGCTGTTTGGTCGGTCAAACGTCAAGCCACACCCCCTTTCTTAAGGCTGAGTCGTTACCATGGATACGAAGATAAAGTTTAGGGATATAGTTAGATATTAATGCACAGCAGGGTGAGTCACTGGTGCCCCGTGCTCAGGGTGTTTCCCTCAGTGGGCAGGAAGAGCGAGTCAGACTGAGTCATAACTGCCAGAGACAGTAACAGCAGGAACACTGAGTATAATTATACACACACACACACACACACATTATATATATATATGTACCAGGAATGCCGGTGTATAATTATCCACACTATACGAGTACAGACGTGAACCCACACGTATTGCACTTGATGTCATTTTGTATAAATCGGGGGCAAATCAGTGGATGAGCCATTAAAGTACATTCATGTCGTGTCAGGTGACACATTGTTACATAATCACAAGTTTGAGTTCACAAACACTGAAAACTCGCACCATACAAGTCTATGAAAAGACACGGCGCCGACTCGAGTGTTTCGAGTAGGTGTGTGTGCAGCAGCGGGTCACAGCCTGCAGGCCTCTCACGCTGCTGCACATGTGTGTGCATTATTTGAAAGTGTGTTTATTTCTGTCACGTGTCACAGAAACGATCAGGAGTCAAACACGAAGGTTCCTCTGCTGCACAGGGAAAACTCACAATTAAGTTTCACACTTCTTCTAATTTCTCTTAAATGGAAAAAAAAGCCACAATATGTTTTTTTGTGCGTACACTTTTGTGTGCTTCCTAATTGATATTTTAAAACCACAACATTTCCACCATCAGATTTTCACTCATGAGCCGACTCCAGACTCCAGACTCCATCTTACTGGCTGCTTAGCACGGGGGCTGGGAACAGCCTGTGAACAGTGAGGCTGTGTTCTCCCTTTAGACGCTGACCTCTGTGAAAGGACCCTCTGTGACCTGTCATTCTTTCTATCACTCACTCCATCTAAGCCACGACCTTCTTACAGAAGCTCAGGTCGAGGCATTTTGGTAAAAAAAGAAAACAAAAACTGGAGGTCATGTAGTTTAAAATGAACACGGATTCCTGTTTTCCGCAGGAATTCCGCTCGGAGCCGAATGCAACTCGATTTGCGTTTGGGAGCGAGAGTCTGCGTTCCTCTGCCCCGGGCCTCTGCCCACAAACACGGCAGGAATCTGCTGCTGACCCTGGACCAGGCAACAAATGTGGGGTTCCTCTCCTGCGCCCCTCTTATGTAACGACCACATACACACTGCACAGCAGGCGAGTGTGTGTGTGTGTGTGTGGACGCTGAATGTTTCTATCATGTGAATAATTAGGAATGTGTCGTAGGAGGTCTGAACTTCCATGACGCTGCTGCGTCCGCGTCCAGGTCTGAGCGGGACGCAGGCGAGCTGTTCCCGTCGTTATCGTTTGATGGAGGATGTGGAAAAGCTGGATTTTCCTACAGACGACCTCTGGGGCCACACAGGAAAACTCTCGGCCATAAATCCTGAGGTGTTTATCAGCAGTGTTGAATCCTTTACATTGTGCTGTTGTGGCGTAGGTAGTGACGTCGTGCCGGTTAGATGAAAGAGAGAACTACACAGACGGATCGTTGTGATTTTGTCATCAGCTGATTTGCTCTGGAAGCTGCCAGGTTGCCAGGTTTCACTGTCTTATTGTGCTGAGTCAGATGGTTTTTTTTATTATGGAAAAGCGAGCACTCTTGTCCTGGGACGTGGAAGTGAAGAGATGTGGAAACTCTGAATACTGAATAGACGGAGTGATGCTGTAGGTTTCATAACAGACACCGTTAAATTGTTTTCCTGTTTTCCAGCGATTATTGACCTGTGATGTCAGATTCCGGGATACGACACTGCAGTGTGTGTTCAACACTGCACTGTCGGATGATCAGTGTGCTGTGTATAGGTAAAGTGATCTGCTGTGTATTTGTTGTTTTCCCTGACTCCAGTCTTTCTGCTCCGTCATCACCAGCTCTTCAAGCCGTTTCTAAGACAATAATGAGTTTGTTGATATTGTGACCACAGTTTGCAACCTATAATAACACAACGGCGACAAATCACCACTCAGTGTAACACATATGGTTTGAATATTTCAAACGTGTCAAACAACAGTAGTCAAACGGGAACAATATCTTTAACTTCCCAAGAGACTGCTAGTAAATGTGTAACCTCTCATTATCATCATGCGACACACCCAGTGACATAAAAACACAGCCTGCATGCAGGAGCTGTACGGTCCCTGAAGGTCCCTGAAGGCAACATGGGACTTATTATAGCATGTGGAACGCCTCACACACTGAGAAATCACAGCAGGCGTTGAAAAGGGAAACTGAATTAAAGAAAGACAGCAGGGACACAGAGTGTGGAAGTGTCTTTGGAGTGAGGACAGAATTGAGTGAAATAATAAATGAGTAATATTGGACACGGTGACTCGAGCGACAGACGTCTGACTCAGCACACACGCTGAAATAGAACAGGTCACATGACTGGAGTCATGATGTTTCTCTGCAGGTCTGCTGGTAAAAGCAGACGCTGGTTCTACACCTCCCCCCCCCATCCCCCTCCCCCCACATCCACCACCTCCAAACAAACATGGAGGGAGCTCGTCATTCCAGCCGTTCCAAGTTATTCCGACCCCTCCCCCACTAACACCAGCCTCTCCTTTGTGTCTGCCTTCGCTTGAGGCTCCACAGTGCAGAGCATCAAAACGTGGATTCATGTGACAACTCAATGTTTGACACCCATGTGACACCCACCCCCCCACCCCCCCAAAAAAGAGGATTCTTTCTGCTGGACGGGGGATTCTTGATGACTCATTTTCTCCTCGCGGCCTCTGCAGCTGCCCCCGTGGCCACATCAGATAACACACACACATAAACACACACACACACACACACAGGCTGCACTCTCTAATAGCCACTGCTCCCCCCGTTCATCTGTTTACACAACGTGAGACAACAAAAAGAGTTAATGACTGAGTCAACAACCACTCTCATACATGGACGGTTAAATGAGAGAAGTACTGAGGAGCAGCCAGCTCTCTCTCTCTCTCTCTCTCTCTCTCTCTCTCTCTCCTGCTCGTTTATAAAGTCATCGTCTCAAACAAAATGGCAGATGAGGATGTATGTGAATATCAGTGTGCAGTGATGCAGAGTTTCAGCGTTGACCTGAAGTCCACGTCTGATGGATTTAATTAGAATTAAATCTGAGCTAATTGAATGAACAAACATCTGCACTGCAGCAGCCTCAGCCACACTGAAATATACTGCAGCTGTTCACATTCTGAACGGTGATCATAGTTATAGTTGTAGTTGTAGCTGTAGTTGTAGTTGTAGTTTTAGTTTTAGTTTTAGTTATAGTTATAGTTATAGTTATAGTTATAGTATAGTAGTAGTAGTAGTAGTAGTAGTAGTAGTAGTAGTAGTATAGTTATAGTTAACCCGGGACGGCACTAACTCAGACTGAATCCAGAAATATCCCATTACTCCATCACATCACCACTGCTGTGTGACTGTGTTACCACCACAGCCTGTTTGTCAGAAAACATTAACACAACCTGTGTTTACGCTTAAATAAATGAAAAAAACACCTCATGGTGTCATTTTTCCATGTGAGGACAGGCTCCCACATTCAGAGTCTCACAGAGGACGACCGCCTTCAGGCTGCAGTGTGACACCTTAGAAACGTTTCGCTGACATCATGGACACATCATTGAAACTTTTTTTTCTCCAGCCCAGACAAAGACGTCTTTGAGAGAAACAGCCCAGAGTCGATCAGAAAAACAAGACTCCATCTTATAAACTTGATGTCTTTTTTTTCCCAATAAAACAAAAACAGATATTTCCACTCTTTGTTTTTTTTTGTTTTCTTTGACGGAGACAGAGAGTTGTGTCCAAACAGCAGTTCAGCTGTCCCGTCCCGTCCTCTCTGTTTGGACACAGCTGTCTGGGGGCTCATGTCTGAATGTGTAGGGTGCAGCACAGTATCTCAGACATCCCATAATCTCTCTCTCTCTCACTGACAGCTGCTTCCTGATTGGATGCATCACCCTCTACCAACACCAGGGCTGCAGTCACTAACACCCTCAAACAGGATGTTGTGACCAACTTCCTCAATCTGGCTATTTGCACTGCGCGTCTCCATGGCAACCACGGGATGCCACCAAAACACCCAGCTGGCTGAGATCCGTCTCCTCCTCAGAGCTCACAGGTTTACAGCCGTGAACAGATGCACCTAAACGCACCAGGTTAAACTGCGTCACCATGGCAGCGCGAGCCCAAATTCCCCTCAGACCGGAACCATTCCAGTTCCCATCACTGTGTTTCTGCCGCCTGTGGCCATATATGGAAACAGCTGCGTTTGACTTAAGACAATAAAAGCCCGGTTTGCAGCTCTGACAGAGACACAGAGGAATAAAGGAAGTCTGGAAGTGTTTTTAATAATAAACAGGTCATTTCTCTCTCCACACTCACAACATGTGTTGTGTTCAATAACGGCTCACATTGGAATGTGGCGCTAATTAAAGCGTCGGATTACGGTGCAGCAATCTGTGCCTCGGCCTGCCTCATTAAAAACAGACCTGTTTCTTTCATTAGTATCATTAGTATCATTATGATTATTATCATTGTTGTTGTTGTTGTTGTTGTTGTTGTTGAACTCACCGGGACTGTGAGGTCGCTGATCGGGGCTGTGAGGGTCGTGGACCGCGGTGAGGCTTCGAGCTGCAGCGGGAGCAGAGAGGCGTCGGGTCGGCGGGGCGGCGCAGCGCACAGCCGCTGTTTAAGCCTGTGGCCCGGGACACTCCCCGTTATGACACCTCCCCCTGCCCGGCCTGCACCGCCCGCACAGGGGCGGCGGGCACGTGCACGCGCACACGCGCACCACCAATCTATACACTGTGCTATCTATCTATCCATCTATCTTGTAGCTTGTTGTAATTCCCCAATTGAATTAATCAAACACGAATCCAATCAAAGTTGAATTAAACTGTTGTATGATATGTTTTTGTTGTGTTCACCTGGCTGTTGTCTGGTTTTGGTGCAGACTTATTGTGTTTGTGTGTTGATGTTTGTATATAGTGAATAGCACAGACACAGTGCACGTGCACGACTCACTGAACCCACTGTTCCTTTAAATGAGTATAGTTTGTAGTACATTGTGTTCATGTGTCCATCTCACTGGCGCGTGTGCAGGATATCGCCCCACCACACACGGTGCTTGATTGTAAATGCAAGTGTGAATATTTTCTAACCTGAGGTATGTTGCCAGGTTTGGTTTCATGTTTCCGTGCCTCATTACTATGCAGTAAACATGTTATCCCACCCGACCTCATATTCAACTGACTGTTCTTGTTGCTACAATAAGAAGTAACTCTGAAAAAAAAAGGTCAGACTGTACAATGAAGGTTCAAAGTGTAAATTACATCTGGAATTTCTTGATACATTTAACAGATAACTGACCGGGAATTATTTCAAGTCTTGGTGGCCCTCTAGTGGACAGAAGGCCATAGAGCAGGGTGTGTTATTTACCTTGATCCCACTTCCATAGAGAAGTAAGATACAGTTGATTGAACCACAAGAGCAGTGTTTGGCTCAGTGGTACATTTGATTTGAGTGATGTGAAGATGTGAAGTTGTGAAGTTGTCGATCACAGAATGAGTTTGTCTTTGTTTTCTATCCTGTGTGACACTTTCTACCTGATGATGAGTGTACGCGATGACGATGAAGATAAATGTCAATAAAACAGGGGGTTCTTTTAGTGATGTTTTTGTTTATCTGATTGTTCTCCATGGTAACAACACGTTGACTTACAACAACGGGTAAATACGTCACTCCTCTCTTTGCCTGAAACCAACTCTGTGTATTGGATCACTCTCACTCTTGTCTCGTGCAGCAGTTTCTAAAACGAGGATGTATAAATTATTCACACACTGTAAGGCTCCAGTCATGGATAAAAAACATCCCAACAAGACAGTCTTGTTTTGTCGAGTCTCAGACTCGCTGCCCCTCAGGCTGACAGGACGCCAGGTCACTTCCAGAGAAGGCAGCTGGACACTGGAGACTTGAATATGAGCTGGAGGTCAAGGGTCAACTCACCAAGTACAGCCTTCACCTCAGCTGAGGATGCAGCTGTGTTAAGTATGGCTACGTATATTATTTTCATAAACTCAACAGTGACAATGGAAAACATTAAACTTGCTAAACATTAGGATGCTAGTAAACAAAAGGCCAAGTCATTCCAAGTCTTTTTAACTTTTTTTACATTGCAATGCATGTTTGAAAGTTTAAAAAAAAAAAACTTTATCGACATGAATCATGGTGATGCGAGAGTACACGGATATTTGTTACTATGTTAAATATGTTTGACTAACAGATGCGCGCACGCGCGCGCGACTGCGCAGGCGCCATGCTGTGTGCGCGCGCATTATAAAATCCCAGTGATTGACGTGCAGAGGCAGCGGAGGGAGGGGTGGGGAAGAAGTGACTTGTGGGATGCGAAGTAGCCGGCGGCAAGAGAGAGAGAGAGAGAGAGAGAGAGAGAGAGAGAGAGAGAGGGAAGGAAGGGCGAGTGACACACAGAGAGACAGGAAAGAGAAGAAGAAGAAGAAGGGGGTCATACAATAACCTGGTTTGCGGCTAATTTAGCGCTTGACGTCCAGGTTTGCGCAGACACTCGGCGGAAGGAAAAAGTTCGTACCCCGCGAGCGAGCGCGTGGGAGCGGGGAGCAGGATCGTGACGGACTGAGTCAAGCTCCACTGTCTGTCTCGTCATGGCAGGTAATTCACATTAATTCATTTGAATCATCACACACGCGCACAGACGCAAACAAACCCACCCGGTTGCTCGTAAAACGCCCGTCTGTGCTGAGCGCTGCGGGGTTTTCGCTAACGCGGGCGACTGTCAGTTTAGCTAACGGTAGTTAACTTAGCTAGTGCTAACGCTAGCCAGCAAACATCCGTGCCGTCGCCCTTCTGGCCTGCTTTTGCCGACTGAAGCTAACCAGCTGCTGCTAGCAGACGTTAGCTGTTTACCGTGATCGCCGGCCCCGGGACCAGTCTGTAAGCTAACGCTGCACCCCACGTTAGCCAAACACGGCTATCGTTACACCGTGATGCTAACATATTGTAGCCGATACGATTAATTCTCAACTTCGTGCATGTGTTGATGAAACTGTTCGTATGTAATATATTGTCTCACAAAACGTGGCTCGAGGCGAAACTGACAGTTTCTATCCCAGTGAACTCAAATATGCTACGACTCGTTTGACAAGACCAGGCGAGCTAACAGCTCAAACTTTGACATTGCCCACATGCAGGCTAGCTCTCCGGGCCTGCTGCAGGCTGATCGAGCTTTTAAATATTAAATGCAATAACAGGTAATCGGACGGAGACGTCAGTGAGTAAGTGCTGAAGATATAAATACCACTGAGTGGAAAAATCCTCCTTACAGCAAGACCCAATTAGACAAATTTTTGTTTCGCCCAACGTAGCATTTCACGTTTCATTCATCAGCTGAGACGTGAGTTGTGAATCCGGAAAATTGTAGTTTATTAAAAATCATATGTGACCATAGCCTCCTGCTGCCGATTTTGATCGATAGCTGTTAAAAAAAAAAAAAAAAAAAAAAAAAAAAAATAGGTCACTTGTATTTATATATAGTACAGGCTTTCTGTCTGTTTGGGCGGGGAGACGACACTGATCTTTTGGCATTGCACATTATCCCCACACTCCAACTGATTTGTGACATGATTTAAACACCTGTTAGCTTTATGCATTAGCTTATAAAAGGGATGCTGGGTATTTAGGGGAGTGCTTCATTTTGCTCAGACCAGACACAACCCTGCCCTGGCTCTTTTGTATTGAATCCTGATTCTTTACAGAAGGCGTATGTATGATGAAACCTGGGTGACTCATAACTGTCCTTGATTATTCTGCAGAGCTGTTCCACTACACGCAGACACGGCTGTTGACAAATCACACCACTTTTAATTGTGTAATATAAGGAGAGATGGTGTGTGTATACATATGTTGAATTCAACCTGGTTGTGCAATAAGATGTTGGAAAACCTGTTGAGGCGGGTGATGAACGTCATATTACATATAGATGATTTTTTTTTTTGCATGGCAGTTGTCTTGGCTTTACAGATAGATGCTTAAAGATTGCTGCTATTGTCTAACTTAAAATGAAACTTGAATGGTATAGAATGGCTGGTGTGTTGTTGTTTAGTCAATATGGCATTAAGGTAAGTTTATTTGCAGGTGTCATGTGTGACCGTGACAAAAAGTCAACCTATGAAGATAGCAGATCTGTTTTAGTTTCAACAGTTCACCCCCAGTGGTCAGTGATCTTTTGAAATACGTACTGTATATTAACATATTACAAAAGTAAACATACACTTACTATATTATCAACCTGAAATTTCAGTCTCTTCCACATTGCTGTTGATGTTCAGTATAATAGAGTTAAGAGCAAGGAAACATCTCTTACAAACTTCGCATTAAAGTACAGCAGTTTTACGTGACTGGTCTTGTTTATTTTTGCAGGACCTGGAGGTGACATGCAGTGGTGCTTCTCTCAGGTGAAAGGAGCCATCGACGATGATGTCGCTGAAGGTACCATTGCTCGAAAGCATGGAGGGAAAATGTTCTGTGTAATACTAAACAGCTAGCAGTGAGTGAGCAGCTCAACAGCTTTCTAATTTTCACCTTCTCCAGTAGATACTAAATTTTATTTTCATGGCCCATATTCACAAATTACAATTTGCCTCATAGGTCTTAATAATCTTGACAGGGTGCAGCATCCTCTGTGTTTAGTCCTCAACAAAGGTAATAACTGAAGGTAACAGCTAAGACAAAGCAGGATTTGGATAGCCTGCACCCTCCCAGAGCTTTAACGATAATATAATGGAGCTTAGTACTAACTGTGATGCTCTCCACCCTTTACCGGCCTTTGTTATTCAAATTGATAGCCTCTCTGTGTGGTTTTCATGCAGAGACAGAGTACTGTTTTTAAAGGGGTCAGTATATATAAATCTTTCAGAAGTTTTCATCTCCTGTGTGCACAAGTCTCTCTGGGTCTACTTTTGCACTCCCTTTTTATTTTTATCAGACGGCAGCCTGTTTCCTGAATTCCCGGCTGTGCTGGATGGGTAATTCCTGTGTTAAAGCAGAGCAAATACAAACCAAACACTTCCTGCTGTTGCTGATTCACATAACAGGGGTCTCATTGCTGCTGGATGAACAGCCTTGTTGTTGCCGAGTTTAGTGATTGTATGGATCCATTTTACTTTGCTATGGGTACGTGTGTGGGATGGTAGAAGCCGCTCTGTCCCAAAAGAGTTGGCCAATTGCAGTGAATAAGGAAGCAGTCCAGATCTTTGCATGTTGCACCTTTTTTTTAAATTATTATTTTGTCTTTTAAATTGATAAAACACAAGTTCAGTGCTGAGTAGAGATCAGAGAGTTGTCTCCACTTGTGAATCTTTGCAAAATCATAGATGATGAAACGCATTAAAAATTAATTGCATTGATTTCTCAGATATGGGGCGTCCACATCAGACAAACTGCTGTATGCCCTTGTTGAGGGTGTAGGTCAGAGGATGTCATAAAAAATGTTTTGATGACGCTCCCTTGGAGTGACGTAACAGGACGTGCAGCACCAGTTCAGTTAGAGCTGCGCAAGGCACGGGAGCAAACAGTTTTCTTACCGTGCGGTGATTTGCTTTTGATTTTGTAACCTTTTTATTTTATAAGTAAAGACACCTAAACTGTAAAAGCTTGTCATGTCGTGCGAGTCAAGGAATCACTGTGTCTGCAGCTAGGTGGTATTTTTTGGAAACTAAAGAAAGTGCCACTACACACACACTTAAACACCTGATTGATAAAGAATAATTTACTTGCTGCCCAAATAGAAAAACATTATTTGTTTTCATCAAGTAGCTTACTGATGGGTCACATGTATTAGGTCTTGCATTGGGCCTTGGGAAGTCCAACCTCCTGCTACAACCTCTTGCTGCATTGTCTTTCTGCTCCATTGGACAACAAAAGGTTAAGTGTTTGTGTGTGAGGGAGAGAGTAAACGTGAATCCTTCACTTTATAAAACCACATATTGCTGCTGGGGAAAATGTTCAGTGCTGTCTGAGGGAGGGGGGAGAGAAAAGAAAAAAACTAGGTTAGTAATCATTTCCCATCTGCTCTCCATGCCCTAAATATCACAAAAGTAAGTTCATGAGTCTGCCGTGTTTTTATTTTTCAGCGGACATCATATCCACAGTTGAGTTTAACCATACAGGGGAGCTGCTGGCCACTGGAGACAAGGGTGGGCGTGTGGTCATTTTCCAGCAGGAAATCGAGGTACGGCGCCATGTTTGTCTTCTGTTATGTAATTCCCCACACAGTATCCATCTTAGAAGAAGTCATTTAATAGCAGATTTTAACAATATTTTAACATCAGTTAATGCCAGGTATATTTCTTCGTAAAAGTAGCTGCTGTTTTTAGAATATCATACGTCTTTCTCAAATAAAGCTTATCATGCATAAAACAAAAATCATCAAACTGTCTTATGTCTATTGGCAGCCCCTTATATCTTTTTATGATTGTTTGGCTCGTTTCCCAGCAGAATAAGAGTCAGCCTCAGTTCCGGAGCGAGTACAATGTTTACAGCACTTTCCAGAGCCACGAGCCGGAGTTTGACTACTTGAAGAGTTTGGAAATTGAAGAGAAGATCAACAAGATTCGCTGGCTTCCTCAGAAGAATGCTGCTCAATTCCTGTTGTCCACTAATGGTAAGTTAGTTATCTTTTATCTTTTTTTAGTATTTTAGAAATTCTCATCTAATTATTATGAGCATTTACAATGTTTTTTCTATTGTGTACAGATAAGACAATTAAGTTATGGAAAATCAGTGAACGAGACAAGAGACCAGAGGGTTATAATCTCAAAGAGGAGGATGGACGATACAAAGACCCCAACACTATCACATCACTGCGAGTAAGTTCTTCAGTCAAATACAACAAACGGAGATTAAAAAGCCTGACCGAACCTGCAGAGAACTTTTAATCATCCCAAATGATCTATGGCTCTACCTGTGAGTGATTTAATCTGTCTACTTGTTCTTATCTCAGGTACCAGTTTTAACACCCATGGACCTCATGGTGGAAGCCAGTCCACGGAGAGTGTTCGCCAATGCTCACACCTACCATATCAACTCTGTCTCAGTCAACAGTGACAATGAAACTTACCTGTCCGCAGATGACCTCCGCATCAACCTCTGGCACCTTGAGATCACTGACCGTAGCTTTAGTATCCTGATTATACGTTGACATGTTTGTCCATTTACCCGCGTATTGTGCTGTGTGACACATTTAACTTATCCCTTATCCCTCAAAGAGTTCATTTGCCTTAACCCTGCTCTCTTCAGATATCGTTGACATTAAGCCAGCCAACATGGAGGAGTTAACAGAGGTAATTACAGCAGCTGAGTTTCATCCTCATCAGTGTAACACCTTTGTCTACAGCAGCAGCAAAGGAACCATCCGTCTATGTGATATGAGGGCTTCCGCACTATGTGACATGCCTTCTAAATGTAAGTCCACACTTTTCATTTTCAGTCATCCTATTTCTACCCCAGCAATTGGATTGAATACAAGATAAACAGCACTTTAACCTCATGACTTTTAATTAATGTTGTGTGTTGTGCTTCTCTTTCTCATTGTGTGCCAGTGTTTGAAGAGCCAGAAGATCCTAGTAATCGCTCCTTCTTCTCAGAGATCATATCCTCAATCTCAGATGTCAAGTTTAGCCACAATGGACGTTACATGATGACCAGAGACTACTTGTCTGTCAAGATTTGGGACCTGAACATGGAGAGCAGGCCAGTGGAGACCTACCAGGTAAAACATCATGATACAGCTGAGACTGACTTCAATTAGACTGTTTATCCTTTGTACTTTACATCTCTTATTTTTGATATTTTGATATCAACTTCAGACTTTGTTGGATATTTTTCTCCCAGTCTCAATGACAGTGAAAGTATTGTTAATTTTACCCAGTTTATTATATCTATCAATACCTCGATAATAAAAATGCATTTAATTTTCTTCTCATTTGCTATACCCTTCTATGTAATAGTATATGGTGGCCACTAGGAGGCCCCCTAATGTATGAAGTGTAGCTGTAGCTGTGCATTGTGTTTAGGTGCAGAAAGACGTTTGAACGTGACATAGACAATCAGATAAACCTTCGCATTAGCCATGCACATGAGTAAGTGTGTTTTTTTTTTTTACAGGTTCATGAGTATCTGAGGAGTAAGCTGTGCTCGCTCTATGAGAATGACTGCATCTTTGACAAGTTTGAATGCTGCTGGAATGGCAACGACAGGTGGGTGTAAAATAACACCTTTTTTTTCTCCACCATTTGTGGATGATATGTGTGTATCAAGCTTATGTTAAATTTATCTTTGTTTTGTTTGCCTGATTCTCCTGCGCCCTCCTGTAACATGCAACATGAGATTTGGAAAATAAATATAAATTCCACTTTTGTATTAAATATTCATTTTCCATGTCCCCCCAAATCAGTGTGGTGATGACAGGCTCATACAACAACTTCTTCCGGATGTTTGATCGTGGCCAAAGGCGGGATGTAACCTTAGAGGCTTCCCGAGAAAACAGCAAGCCCATGCAGGTCCTGAAGCCTCGGAAGGTGTGCGCAGGTGGAAAGCGCAAGAAGGATGAAATCAGCGTGGACAGTTTGGACTTCAACAAGAAGATCCTTCACACTGCTTGGCATCCCCAGGACAACATCATCGCAGTGGCCACGACCAACAACCTCTACATATTCCAGGATAAAGTGAACTAACTACAGGGTTGAGCTTGAGTGAGATCTGGCGTGGATGATGTCACGTGTACCACCTGCAGCCTCACAGCCTTATCCAGAGTGATCTGTGGTTAACGCTGAGAACCAGCACCCCTGTCTGTTCCTGCTGGGTGACCAGACTGCCACTTTGTTCCAGATGTGAACAGAGGAAGCCTCGCTCTTCCCTATCATCAACCTGTGTGGCGGAGTGACACCTGCCTTGTCATTTAAGTGAAGTTGTGCCAATTTTTGTTTGTTTTTGTATGTTTTTTTTTTCTTTTCTGCCAACCCACCTGTCCTTTTCTTCCCCTCGGGCAACATGGGTAAACCAGTTTAATTTACTTAAAATTATGAATACAGACACACTTATTTTTATAACTTCCCCCCAATGGCTCTGTGATAGAAATTTAAAAACACTTACTTGATATGTCCCCTCACTGTCCTGTGCCATTGTAGTGTTTATTTTTCTAAGAAAAAAATTGCCAGTCTTATTTTTTGTTTTGTTGATGCAACTTTTATTGATTCATCTGTTATACTGTCGTGGTATTCTTTAAGTCTGTCAACATGTTTCTCCACATTCGGTAAAACATGCTGTACTCAAAAGTCATTAGTTTGGTCGCAGTTTTCTCCGCACACTTGCTAATTAGACTGGACAGCAACACCGCAGGGGTTGCCTCCAGAAGTCTGGTAAGTATAGTGTATCTTCACAAAGTCTGGTCCAGTGAGGTGTTACCCCACACTCTGTCACTGCTTTAGGCTCTGGCTGGCCAGATGGAATAGGTCTAGTCCAACAGGAGAGGTTTGTTTTGTTGTTTTGATTGGGTCTGTGTCTTTTCTTCTTTTTGTTTTGTATTCAGCTGTAGTCAGGTGTAAGAGATAGCCTATTCAAAGATAAATATAATGATATCTTGTCATATTTATATTTAAAAAAAAAAGCGTTAAAAATGGCACCAGATTTGTTCCGTCCTATTTTGTGAAATGAAGCTGGACCTCACAACACATCTTTTTGAGTGATCTTAATTATTGTCCTTCCATGGGTATGTACCACAGCTCTGAAAACAGTTATGTCACAACAGGGAAAACTTTTGATTTGACACTGGACTTTATTACTGCAACAACTTAAGTACTTGTCTGTGTTGTAAGACTGTGGTTTAAAAAAAACATTATTTGAGGCATTAAATCACTTAAAAAGTGTTTGTTTGAACTACTGCAGGCATTGTTACTGCTACTGTACTGAATATAATGGTACCATACGTTGCACATGGTTTTTGCAGCAGTTGATGTCACCACACCTTATTGAAAATGTTGATAATTCAGACTATTATTGATGCCTCCAGTAATGTATAACTACAATTTTAAACAATGACAGTGAAATAATAAACTACTTTTTGCATTCTTGTGATTGTCTGATCAGTGCTGGGGTTTCCTCCCTGCTTGGCTCTGTCAGTTGCTGAGTCAGTGACACGGTGTCATGAGAGGAGAGCCATGTTTACTCTGTAAACACATTTGGAGACGTTCAGGTGCACTGCGGGTCGCCGTAGCTTCTGTGAAACACGTTCCAGGTACAAATCCTGTTGTGGTTTCTGAGTGACATAATGACTGATTAAAATCAGCTGATGTGTGTGGTGGCCTCGAGCACGCGTGTCCTTCCTGTCATAACAGGCGTGGACCTGTGTACGTGTGCGCACGCACGCCTCCTCGTGCTATTAATATCCCTATCCCTTATTCCCAAGCACTGGCTGATAATTGACACATGTCATCGCATGTGGAAGCTCTGTGTGTGCGTGTGCGTGTGCGTGTGCGTGTGCTTGTGTGTTTTGAGATGGTTGTGTAATCCGACTCTCTCCCTGTTTGTTAGCGACCTGGTGGCGTGACGTCATCACTCAGCTCCGGGAGAGTCTTCGCGGCTGCTGCCTGCAGACCAGCTAACGGACGACAACAAAACAGCAGCGGCTCCATTAGCCTAGCTTAGCCGCTCAGTGACGGACCGAGGGCGCCGATTCTACTATCGCACGTCTGAATGTGTGCAGATAAGGCAGCGAGCGTTTTCCACTGACTCGAGCCCGTTTATGAAACCCGCCCTGCTCACCAGCCACGACGATGTCCGACGCTGCTAACGCTACTTCCACAGACAACAACAACGGAGACTCCGGGCTAAACGGTAAGCTAACAGCCTCCCGACTGCTTCACCGCAGCAGCCTGTCAGTGCGACGTGTTAGTGGTGCTACGCCGCTTTGTGTTTGTAATGCGTTTATTTTGTGTTTTTAAGCACAGACTGTGGTTAAATTCTCCCGTTTGTTTGTTTTTTCCACCGTGAATTTACATTGAAGGGGAGGGGCAGGAACGTAACGATCCGTGTGTTTATTGATAGCGAATGCGCCAATGGCCTTTGGCGCAGGCTTGACTGACAAGGCGAGATAACCAATCAGCGGTTTAGGCGGAGGGGTGGAGGTGGGTTTAAGGGTCGTCAACAAGGCGAGATGAAGTAGTCAGAACAGGCAAAAATTGTGACATTTTTTTTCTACTTTCATCTCGTTGTCCCTATTTACAGGCTATGGAATCATCGATATCGTTATAATCATCATTAATTTATTGTATTTAATTATTTTCAGGTCTATGTTTACTTTAGACTACCATATTTCACTGAGATATAATCCCTTTTAAGATTAATAGCACTCAGTTTTAAACTGAGCTAAGCTAATCAGTTTAGCATCTACACAGTGCTTCTACATTATAATTCAACCTGTGTGTAAATGTATCACCAGGACACAGTAATATAAAAGGGACAGGCTACACTGAGGACCCAGGCTTTAATAGGCCATCCAGAGGTAAACAAAGGCCTGTTTATTACACTGTGTGCTGACTCGGGTCTGCTCAGATAGCTGCTGTGGTTTAACTTTACCACACTATGGGGGGACATGACTTGGCATGCTATTTATGGCCACTGACAAGAGGACAGACGTTTTGGACGTGCGGAGGTTGGATAGAGAATGAGAGCATGATCGGAACAAGAGTCAAAATTTCCACACAGTTGGAGTTTTTAAGAGACACTGTTTCTTTTTTTTAACAGGAGCAAGTGGTGGATAGTTTTCCTTTTCAGCAAGTTGGTCATTTCATCATGTGTTTATTCAGCGTCGGTTGTTGGGCTGCATGAGATGGGAAGCCACAAGCGGTGCTTTCATGGGAGAGAGTTTTATCTTGTGTGTAGTAGTTTTGTTTTGTATGTCAGACTAGTCTATAACCTTTTGTCTAAATACTACAACTCGAAAAACATAAGCTCACCCTGGCTTTTCAGGGTCACTGTGGTGTATTCTTTATCTTATATAATCGAACATCTCCATGGTAGCCAATGCAGAAACGTCCTCCAGAGAAGGTTAACATTAGAAGATCAGGTGAAACCCCATCAGAGGCCCTAATATTGACCACTCTGGTCACTGGAAAACATATTTATTGTCTTTCATTTTTGACCCTGTCTCCTCCACATGAAGCTTCTAGCCAGAGAGGCCAGTGCAGGGTTAACTGAGTTATATAATGAAACTTACTTTTGCATATTGCTGATAAGCCGAGTGGTTGGTATCACATTTGACTGAGACATTTACACTACACTGTTCACGGCAGATTTTGAGAACATAAACTGTATATATACAGTATATACTATGACACAGCTTTAGGGACAATAAGACCTTGCACTTAGCAAATGGAGAGGTGCTGTTCAGAGTACAGCTGAACTGTGCTCCGTTATCTGAGACTTTGTTATTTTTGGCGTTTCCCAAAGCTCCCAGACCAGTGTCATAAACATTTTTATATAACACCTGGGATCTTCAGGCGAGGGTCAGTCTAGGCCTCCCTCCTCCTGCGTGAGCCTCCGCATCAGTGGATCAAAGAGGTCACACGATGTCAGTCTCCTCTAAACCAGACCAGCAGCTGATAACAGCTCTGCGGCCAGAATGTTCGGAAGCGTCAGCTCCATGGCAACATGGTTTTAGTGCATGGAGCAGAGACAATGGGCTTTCGACAGCAGCTTGGCTCATAGTCTGCCGTGTAATCCCCAGGATGAGTGCAAGTACAGAGTCGAGGCCTGTTTAGGGGGGAGGGGGCATCCATTGGATGGTGGGCATATCTGGCCTGCATAATGTTGTTCTCAGAAAGCTTGTGAACATGGTGTTTACTTACTGCAATGGGGTCATGTGACCCGCTCCAGAGGTCTTCCTCTTTTATTTGCGTGAAGACAGAAGGAGAAAGTGTTTTTAAAGCTGCATGACGACAGACATTGAATAACATTTCCCCCATTCCCCAAATTCTTGCCCTCACAGTCTGCCCTTTTAGATTCGTAACCCCGCTTCGACACGCTGTCTGTCCTCTGCTGCCAGTTCATGCACAAACAGAGAGCACGTCACATATCACAGTCAAGGGCTGCAAGTAGCCTGGCATTTATTGCCCTTTCACCACACACAGCACAGAGACACAATGTCCAAGCGTGTCCATCTTGTTGTTCCACTCTTACCTTCTCATCCTGCTTGTCTCTGGCCTCTAGAGGTGTGAGTGCTGCACCTTCTGTGACGCCTCACACTAGTCAAAGACAAAAGAGGCAGATAGTTTGACATGTCACAGCAGGAAAAACACTGGCACAATTCACATGAATGATCACTGTAAATCCAATAAGGTGTGCCAGTTCCCATACCACTGTATTGTAAAGAGCCATCGAGAAGAGCCAACATTCATCCAGCACCTGTGACTCTTCTCTTATGACAAGTAAACTACCTGCTGTAAAAAACTATGCACAGGTTAAAAATACAACTTTATTCCCTTCACTTGTAATCCATTGTATGTCATCACCTAGTATCATATTGGTTTATCACCATGATTTTATATTGTCTCTGTCTTATTAGGCAACGCTGACATGTGTCAAAATGAGAAACTGTTTCGCATTACGGTTTGTCATTATGTTGGTAGAACGACTCTCATGTGTTTTGCCTGTGTCTCCCCCCACAGGGTCCTGGGTGGAGTTGGAGATGAACAGAGGTGCGGCTGCCTCGGCCCAGTCGTCCACCACAGGTGGCGCAGCCTCAGGCCTGCTGCCCCTTCCTCAGGTGGAAGAAGAGGAAGAGGCCATGGTGGGGGGGCTGGAGCATGTCCCGTCCTCATCCTCCATCCACAACGGAGACATGGAGAAAATCCTGTTGGATGCTCAGCATGAGTCGAGCCGCAGCAACTCCTCCTGTGACAGGTTATATTAGCAATCTTCTAAAATGATTTTTGATTCAGTTCAGTAGACTCTTATCTCCTGGCAGCTCCATGGACTGACCGCTCACCAGTTTTAAGTTAATGGAAATGGATTTATATGCAGCTTGTGTAGTCAGACTGTAAATTACACTTTGGGAAGAGGTTAGGGATGAATAGAGATGAGGACGTGGGTATTTCCACACCAGCAGAGAAGCTAAAAGAAAGTCACGGGTTCTTGGGTTCATACTTGTGTGAAGTTGGTACTTGTTCAAGTTTCCTCTTGACTTTCCCTCGGCCTGGAGTTTCACTGCACAGTTGCTTTAGACCCAAAGCAGAAACAAAATCACTTAATTATTACCCTGGGACTGACATGAAGCTCAGGGAGGTTTAAAAACATCTCCTCAACATCTCACTCACTTTCACTCAACAAGTTGTTTCGGGAGTTGGGTCGTCTTGTGTAAATAAAATGGCATGCTGTCTCAGCGTGCCTGTCATTTTACTGAGCATGTTAGAAAATCCTGACTCCTCTCGTCGCAGCCACATCATGTGTCCATCACATGTGCGGTCCTGGAGGCTGCCATAAAGCAGGGCTTATCAGAGAGCAGGGCAGTCAGCTGTCAGTGAGTCACCTGAGGATGTTTTCGAGCGATTGCGTCAAGAACAATGAATCAACAAACTGCTCCTTCTCCCTTAATACTTGTCAAACTATCCAGGAATCTGGTAGCACAGATAATTCGGAAAATATTTTTTTTAATGCAAGATTTAGAGACACTCATTTATTTTCAATAAATGCATTTTTCTAAATGGATGATCTGAATAGTGAATTAATTTAATCGTCATTTAATAATTAACAAACTGCTCCTCTTCAATTAAACCTCAAACCAAAGCCCCTGTTGCTATGGTTACTTGTCATTTCATATCCCCTGTGTATTGATTGAAAGTTTTGTGTAGTTTGAGGTTTGCTGTCACATGATTGTGTCTGAAGTTCTGTCAGTCACTAACATTTTCCCCAGTGTAAAACATGTGTACTTACACAAAATTATAAAAGAAAGTTTTGAGATGTTTATGATCTTTATGATAATTAGTCTTCTGGCTCATTGTTTTACTTCACCCTTCAGCCCCCCACGACCCCACAGTCCCCAGGATGATGGACAAATCATCTTTGATGTGGACGTGACAGGCAGAAGAGACAGCCAGGTGAGATCCTTTGTGCCTCGCAGATTCTCATCAGTCTGTTGCCACGGCAACCTTAACTACTGTGTGCTTATACTTGAATGACAGCTACCGCCTACGTTTAGTTTCCATGGTGATAGCTATTGCACCACTTTTCCATCCGATTACGACTTTCACTCTTCCTCTTTATTTTTTTTCTGTTGTCAAAAAGCGATTTGAGAATTTGAGTCACCGTGTCCACGTGTCTCGTTTGTCCTGCAAGAACATTCATCATGGGCACAAAACTAACTAGGTGTCTGTGTGTCTTCAGTCAGAAGAGGACGTGTTGGACAAAGAGAGGGACATGGACATCCTGATGAAGGATGCAGATTGGGTGGCTGATTGGTCTAGTCGACCGGAAAACATTCCCCCCAAGTAAGTTTCTGCTCGGTAAACATCAGCGTGTCTCCGTGTCAACAGAACACAGCTGCTTGTTTGTCCTGCAAAGGTGGTTAGCTATTATGGAAATAAAGTTTGGTCTGTTGCACAACTATTAAGCCAGCTGGCACAAACTGGCTTTTGTTTTCAAAAGCACGGCTTGTTGAAATTTTATATCAGAAGAAAAAAAACATTCTTCACATATTATCCCGTCGAAATTAATTGTTACCCGGGGAAATGATGTCATAGAGTTGGGAGCCAGATCCCCCCAGACTCTGTTATACAAAAGCTGCAGCCTCTTCAGGCCAAGCACTATCAGCAATAACATGGTCCAAATGTGTGTGTGTGTGTGTGGGTGTCAGATTCTAGCAACATTGCTAACATATTAAGCAGCTACAGGGTGAAACATGACCTGAAGCCATGAAAAAAAGAGCATGCTCCTTTTTTAAGTGTTTGCCTCATAAACGATTTTGTTGAGTTGTGTTGACCATGCCCGCTCGCCAGTCAACGAAAGTGACTGTGATTTGTGCAGGGAGTTTCATTTCCGTCACCCTCGACGCTCCGTAACACTCAGCATGAGGAAGACCGGGGCCATGAAGAAAGGAGGCATCTTCTCTGCCGAGTTCCTCAAAGTCTTCATCCCCTCGCTGCTGCTATCACACATCCTCGCCCTGGGGCTGGGGTAAGAACAGCCCAGTGTCAGAAAGAGGACAGAAAGACATGAGACAGCTGTTTGATGAACTGATTTCCACTTTCTCATGATCATTAAATTTGGGAAATAATTTTTTTGTGCAAAAATAGGAGTTAGATACGTTTTTTTTTGTTTTGTTTTTATTTCTGCTGTTAACAGTTCCTAATATTTTTTACTGTTTTAAAGAAATTATATTTTAACATAATTTCAAGTCATAAGTCCAGCAGGGGGCGCTTTAGATCTGTGTAGACAGACAGTGGTTCTGTGTCCCCATAAGACACTGTCCCAGCAGCTGCTGACTGAGAGGCTGCACACCTGCTGTGACAACACATTTACATGAATCCTATCCTCAGTCTGACGATGTCACAACAGTGATATATGAGACAGATGCCTTTTCCTGGAAGTAGAGTCATTAACAACCATGTCACAACATCCATTCCCCCCTTTATTTAGTCGCACAATAAGTCAACGTTGTGTAAACACACAAGTGTTTTTATGAAGCTGATAAGAAAATGCTAAACATTTCTGTGTAAACATTTTGTAGTTTACTTTTTTTCTCAGTATTCATTGATTCATATGCAGAAAGATACTCGACATCCACCCCATGGTGGCGCTCTAACTGTTGTGCCTGTCTACCGTCTTTCAGAGTCTACATTGGAAAGAGGTTGACCACGCCACCGGCCAGCTCTTTCTGAGCCTGAAGAAAAGTGCCTAAGAAGTGGCCAGGAGTTTTTGGAGGAAGCTTTGCTGTTGTGACAGGAACGAACGCCCATCTCTCATCCCTCTGTCCTGCCTGCCCCCCCACTTCCCCTCCTCGTCCCTGAGATATGACATGTTCTCAGGAGAGATGCATTGGTCTCCCCCCTCTCTCCCTCCCTATATCCTTCAACCATTTGTAAAAGCTTTTCAAAGAATGAATAAGGTCAAATTTGCCCTTCCTCTGCGAATGTGTTCAAATGTTTATACGGGGTGGGTTTCCAGGGAGGGCTGCAGCATTCAAACCAAACTCTTCTACTACACACACTGACCTATTGACCTTTGATCATCTGACAACAAGGGAGGGCTGTCCAGTTTGATAACTGACCGCAGATTGTGCCACGAGTAGCCCAGTGACTGACCTGACCAGGGTTCAACCAAATTCAGAGTCATATACGCAAACTGAAAATGTGATCATGCCTTTTTGAGAGTAGCCACGTTGTTGACGTTCTTAAGGTAGTATTGCCTTTTTATTATTTTGTATTTTCACAGCAGTGTTGGTTTGTTGCGAAGTTGTAATGAGAGGAGTTGCCATAGCGGCCATCCCAAACCACAAGCGCTTCATGAATCGCATTGGTGGAATCTCTGCCTCCGTCTGCTGGAAGGCAGATTTACATGATGCTTATTTTTTTTACCTTTTCTGTGAAATTGAAATACGTTTAATTCTGCAGCCAAAGTGAAAATAACTGGAAAGCAGTGTTGTGCAGCGTGTTTCTCTCAGTGTGTACACTAACAGTATTTTGTGGTTGGGTCTTGGGTAATGGAGCTGAAGTGTCTGTGTCCATGTCCATGAAGTGAGCCTTTTGATCCGTCTGCTAAACGTAGAGCTGCTTTGGTCCTGGCTGGTCCTCGTTTATTTACTCGACAATGGGCTGGATATTATTGAGCAGATTTTTTTTTCTTTTTTATATCGATTTTAAGTAATGAGAAAAAGAATCCTTACCAAATGGCTTGAAAACATTGTTTGCCTGATTTTCTTCAAGTAAAATGAATTTTTTTTTTTTTTATTATTTAACTCTAGTTGCTCCTGACGCTGACATTATTGAGTAAAGCTATCCATTAATAGCCAGCCCTACATCCTAACACTCCGTGGTTGCCAAAAAATTTCAAAATAAAACCAGGAAATAGTTCATCAGTCTGCAGACGAAGGGCTGGAGGACAGACGCTACCTGCTGATTGTTTTTCTGTTTGTCTGTCTTTCTCGATTGATGCCTCAGCAACTTTCATTGATTGGGGGGGGGGGTCATTGAAGCACAGGTGCTTGGCCAGCATGTCCAGTAAGGTTGTGTACTTGTAGCATGATCGATAAGCTTGATATCAGATTCCAGCATCACTGCAGTATCTCTGAGGTTGTACTGTGGTCTCCTGTGTACAGGTGGACCTCCTGTTCAGATAATGTCATTTAAAAACACCATGTGAAAATAAATACAGGAGTAGTTAGTGTTTCTCCCCTGAGTGGCCCGTTGCGGCCCAACATTGTTTTGCCTCTGTGTGGAACCTGCAATATATTTTGCGTTGAAATCCAAGAATAGGATGACAGATATGGATGTTGCCTTGTTTCCTTATCAAAGAGAAATTGCGTTTCAACGTCAAGCTTGATTTGATAAGAAAGGAGCCCCGTTGCATATGTGAAAAGAAAACTTTAGTTTTGTTGTGTGATAGCTAAAGATGTAAAAAGTTTACCGAGGTGATTACTTTATAACACAAGGCAGGCTGCCTCCTTTTCTAACGTCTTCTATCAGACTGATTATCTACCAGCAGTGACCGTGTCAGGGTCTCATCGTCTCCATTTCAGCCGCAGAGATACTGCTCTGTTTTTTATTTTGTGCGAGATCCATGCCTCTGATTGTACGTGCAGCGTTTGAAAATTGCGGGTCGTTCTGTCCAGTTTTGTTTGACCTAAAGATGGAGGACGATTGAGATGCACATGAGTGGGAATCAAGACATGTAATTATGATTTAAAAGTGTGATAGTTAAAACCCCTTTGGTTGATGGCAGGGCCTGATGTGAATAGAATATGAAGGCGTGGAAAGGCAGTAGCTATTGTAATGATGCATTTGTTTTAATTTTCTTTTTTCCCACTACAATGAAGAAAAAAAAAAGTTGATAAAACATTTTCTCATTAAACATAACCTGAAACAATGATGTAAGTGTTTTGTTTTTTCCGTCCACTTGCTTCCACACCCTGTGGTTTTCAGCAGCTTGAGCTTCGCAGGAAATCATGAGACGATTCCCAACTCGCTGGAAATTCCAAGGAAGCTTTGCTTTGCCGTGACAAAATGACGATACGGCAGAGGTGAGAGAAAGTGTATCCAAAATAATGCATATGAAGGAATGCCAGCACCACTTTGTGTTGCGGCTTGCTTTGTTTATATAAACAAACTGACGTTTCCACGAGCTCTGAGTCGTTCTTAGCAGGAGTCATAAATCAAACGTTTGACCTTGTGGGCCCTGGTGTGACCTGGAAGTCTTGGCTTCAGACCACAGCAGGGAGGCGCCATGTCATCGCTGATTCGGACATTTGAAACTACTTGTCAACAAACCAGCTTCTGTGTCGTCCCCTCTGTTCACTCTGCTCACAAACTGAAGATAGTCTGTCTAGCTGCTCAGAGGAAACGCTGCCACCTAGTGGCAGTCAGCTGTGCTTACTTTGTAGTGTCCTACATGAATTTAGATTGTATACAGACTGTGAAAGTATCACAGTACTGGTTTAATGTAGAAATGCAGTTGTCAGGACTTTTGTAATTCTGTGATGTCTCAACTGTACAGTCAGCAAGAAAATAGAAACCAGAATAGATTCATATTTAGACATGAAGCCATTGTATCTTTTTTTTTTTTTTTTTTAAATTCTGTTAGTAATTCTGAATGTTCAAAAACTGCTCATGAAGCTACCACTAGTAATTGGAAGTAGTTTAACCTATAACATCACATACAGATAAAAATCTCCAATTCTGCTTCCTCCTCAACAATGCCTCCTCCAGTCCTCCATCCTCCCTCCATTGAAACTCAGCACACCTGTTCCCAGCCAATCCAGACACAGTGTGACGCGTAGCTCCTCCCACTGCAGCTGATGGCGTTACCATGGGTTACAGGGTGGTGGCCAGCTCCGTCTCATCCCTCTGGTGAGAAGACCTCATCTTAGGATTCAGCAACATGATGTTACAGTGCAGTAGCTTTCACTGCCACTTAGACAATGGTATATTGACATGTTGACATTATGTCCATTATGTATAATAATAACTCACTTGACTCTGAGGTAATGTTTTCAGTTTATTTCTCTTACATAATTCTTGATTCTTTGTTTTATATAACTTTTAGTTCATCATACTCCCCTCGTGGTTGTAAAGCTCTTTTCAAGGCCTACTCAGCCAACAACATGGAAGGTTTCAGGCTATTGTTTCTCCCGGAGCCCAACACAAGTTAGTCTGTTTGTGTTTCAGGAGGAATAGAAGACAGCAAAGTCACAGTGGGAGGCAAACTGAAGTGAAAGCTACTTTTAGTCCATTTGGTTCTGTTCTACTCTCTAATCCTTTTATTTTTCCTGGTTTTACATATTTGTATCAGTTTTCCTGCGAAATGCTTTTAGGGAGCAACTGATCAGAGACATCCACACACTGCTGATCTCACTACTTGTCCTACATCTGTTCCCGGATGCCAGAACCATGACCTTCCTGTCCAGAGACCAGACCTCCCCTCTACCACACAACCCAGAGCTCCTCCAACTGTTTATCGGCACGCTGCCAACTTTCCCCTCTAATTATCCGCCCTCCTCCCCACCTCCTCCCCGTCTCAGTCTCGGCTTCTAGTGGTGCATGTTTCTTTTGTATTAGTGGAACGACAGTTCAGCAAGAAGTGGAGGTTTGGGGGGTGAGTGTGTGTATGTCAGGGCTCTGTGAGGGCCTTATGGGTGTGGCTGCAGCTTTGACATTTTCACGACGATGTTCAGACAACACACTTTGTAGGCCTCTTCTGCAGACATGACCACACACACACACACACACACACACACACACACAGCAGCCTTCACAGCCCTCTGGGAGAGGAAATAGTAGCAGTCAAGCCATTTGCTGCCCATCGTGTTGTTATGGAAACTGGGCTGACATGGTTAAAATGTTTTCCATGGCGACTTGTGCAAGAGCGCTTTTGTCTGTTATAATGTGAGTCAGGAATGTGTGAAAGTGTGTTAGAGTAATCCCTGCTTGTTCTGATTGATCACCATGCAGTACTGATTTATTTATACCTCTCTGCATCTTAATCTCTGCATCAACTCAAAATGGAACAAACCATAATAAATATACATTTAATATAGATGCACGTTGCCTAAGATGACAGTGTAAATTCAGTCTGAGTAGTATGATGCACCTGTTTGTTTTCCTTTTCTTGTGTTTTTCTTAAACTGATTCAATACGTTTTATTTTTTCAATTGCGTTTCATAAAAATAACGAAAACACAAATAAGTCATAAGCAACAAACTGTTAGACCGTTGTTGTTTCCCATCATGCATCTGATTAAACCTTGTGACTGAAGGTATGTGAGGACAGGAGCACAGGGCGTGGTGCTGAAGGGACAGCGCCCTTAATTGTTGCACTGGGTGTGACTCTGGGTGTGCACTGAAGGGGAACTCTCCGTGGTGCTGATCGCCTCTTTGACCTCAAACCTGTGCCAGAAACGACTCACAACCTCCAATGACAACACGTCCACGTTGTTTGACCAATCGGCTCAAGTCTTTTACTTTGGTCATAAAGGACCGATCATTTCCGGACTGTCAGACCCTACAGGTGATCCCTCAGACACAGCTCCACGCTGCAGGTCTCCCCCTCATATGCTGACTTGTAACTGGCTGCAGGCTGGAAGCTCACTGAGCCTCGTGAGTAAGCAGTTCCAGACTGTTTGCTCATCATAGACCAGGGAGCAGAGAGGGAGACGGAGGTTCACTGAGACTCATCTCCCGCATCTGCGCTCGTTTTGTTTCTCAGCGACACCACCTGCGCTCGAGGACCCGGCGGAGGCGCTGTCTGTCCGGACGTGTCCGCGCGGAGCTGACAACACACAGCAGAAGCTGAGGCAGAGCATCAGAGCATCTGTGCAGCTACACCCCCTCCGCCTGCTGGAGGCATGTCGACCACCGGGGAAGTGCCGGGCTTCTTCCAGGGCATGGGCTCCGACAGCCCCGCCAGGCCCAGGCAGCAATTCTGCGGCGTGTTCTGCCCAGTTGAAGGCTCCTCCGACAACAAGACGCTGGACCTGGATGTCCTGTCCGCGTGCAGGGGCAGGAGCGACCGGCGAGTCATCGACCGGCAGAGCGACATCTCCCAGCCGAGGAAGGTGGAGATCCGGGAGAGCACTGGGAAAGAAGCTCTGCAGAACCTGGACGACAAGAAGGTAATGTCTTATTTTATCTTTATTCTCTCCGTGTTTCTCTCCATCTCTCATTTCTACCAGTCACCATTCACATCTGTGCACAAACCACTCGTTTGAGTTGAACGACAACTTGCCCCGACTCCATTTCCCAGAATGCACCGCGATGTAGGCGCGCGGACAGAGGGCCCGTCGTGCAGAGCCAGGAGGGAGTGGCTCATATGGCTCATAGTGTTGATGGGGTATCAGCTGCGTGTGTGTGTGTGTGCGTGTGTGTGTGTGTGTGTGTGTGTGTGTGTGTTTAAGTGACCTCTAGTAAACCATTGAACACCTGCTGACTCAGCAGTAACGAAGAAGGGAGAATGTGCACAGAGAGGAGAAAGTGTCATCCTCCTCCACGTGTTTCATACATGACACATGTGGTTTGTTGCTCTCCTCATGTCATTGATTGCGTAGCTGCAGCGTTGTTGTGTTGTGTTGTGTTGTTGTGTTGTTGTGTTGTGTTGTGTTGTTGTGTTGGTGCAGTTGTTCACGCTCGGGAGGCGGAAGTGAGGGTGTGACCCTGATGGACGTGAGACGACAGCGCGTCCATGACTTGCAGAAAAATCTTGCAACTTTTGTTCCTGCTGCTTCCTGGTCTCATCCGGGGGGAGGGGGAGGGGGAGGGGGGTGTTTTCCAGCTGTGTGGTTAACGGTGGCACAAACTGTATCAGTGCTTCCTTTACGGAATAGTGAAGCACTCAGGATGCTTTTAGAAGCTGTGGACGTCCTATGGTGGCGTTGAGCCCTGGTGTCATGTTACTTATTGATTGGAAGCATTAGCTCCTCAACCTCACCCCCCCCCTGCCCCCCCTCCCCCCATGTGCTCCTCTCTGATACAGATATATAGACAACTTGTTAAGAGAGAATTGATGGGATGTTTAAACGTTGTCATGCCACATGAAGAAAACTACATACATTTAATCAAACGCTCAGTGTTTGATGTATTTACATTTGTTTCTACCTTTATTATGGTAGAATAATTGCATGAGTTTTTACCTTTTTAATGGAGGAGTGAGAGGTGGACAGAGGAGAGATGTTCTCACCCTGTGACTTTTCAGGATCATCATCATCATCATCATCATTATTATTATCGTTGTTATTATTGTTATTATTGTTGTTGTAGTTGTTGTAGTTTGTTAGGTGAATAAGTCCAGGTATGGAGAGGGCTAAGATGGCTGCTGGGTGTTTCTTCATGAGTTCAGTCGGTGCACTCCACCTTCACTAATCCAAAGAGAGCAATTGATGTTGTTGTGTTGTGTTGTGTTGTTGTGTTGTTGTGTTGTGTTGTGTTGTTGTGTTGGTGCAGTTGTTCACGCTCGGGAGGCGGAAGTGAGGGTGTGACCCTGATGGACGTGAGACGACAGCGCGTCCATGACTTGCAGAAAAATCTTGCAACTTTTGTTCCTGCTGCTTCCTGGTCTCATCCGGGGGGAGGGGGAGGGGGAGGGGGGTGTGTTCCAGCTGTGTGGTTAACGGTGGCACAAACTGTATCAGTGCTTCCTTTACGGAATAGTGAAGCACTCAGGATGCTTTTAGAAGCTGTGGACTTCCTATGGTGGCGTTGAGCCCTGGTGTCATGTTACTTATTGATTGGAAGCATTAGCTCCCCCCCCGCCCCCCCCCCTCCCCCCCATGTGCTCCTCTCTGATGCAGATATATACATATAGACAACTAATGTGCATGTTAAGGGAGAATTGATGGGATGTTTAAATGTTGTCATGCTACATGAAGAAAACTGCAGTGATGGACAGTATCTACATACATTTCATCAAACGCTCAGTGTTTGATGTATTTACATTTGTTTCTAGCTTTATTATGGTAGAATAATACATAATACATCATAATAAATACCCTTTTTTACTTTTTCTGACTTGGTGGAGTTTTTACCTTTTTAATGGAGGAGTGAGAGGTGGACAGAGGAGAGATGTTCTCACCCTGTGACATCATCATCATCATTATTATTATTATCATTGTTATTATTATTGTTATTATTGTTGTTGTTATTATTATTGTTATTGTAGTTGTTGTTGTTGTTGTGGTTGTTGTTGTTTGTTAGGTGAATAAGTCCAGGTATGGAGAGGGGTAAGATGGCTGCTGGGTGTTTCTTCATGAGTTCAGTCGGTGCACTCCGCCTTCACTAATCCAAAGAGAGCAATTGATGGCATTAGTGGTGCTCCCCTGTCAATGGAGCTGGGCGAGGCTGTGCGCATGCTCCGTGAGCTTCTTTTATTGGGAACAGGCTCAGCAGTGGTCCCTCCCTCCTCCCTCCTCCCTCCTCCCTCCTCCCTCCCTCTCCTCTTGTCTGACTCCGTCTGGGTGGGAAAGGCTTGGTGCATCGGCGGACACCGGGAGGCTGCCAGGACGCGACCTGGAGTTGAGCGACACTTTTGGTTCTTCCCACTTCTCCTTCCTCCTCTTCACCATCAGCACCACCATCACCGCCATCACCATCTTCCTCCTCCCGACCGGCAGCCACCCTCACACCCCCCCGGCGCACTGAGAGCTCCACGGCGCAGCGCGAGAGGAACCACCGGCGAACATGTCTGGCTTCCAGGGCAAGAAGAACATCCCGCGCATCACCGTGAGTGTCGGGATGTTTTCTTAGTGAGGTGGCGCGGTGTCCGCGTGCGGGCTCGCGTGGGCCTGCGGGTGCGGGAGCAGAGTGTGGCCGGCGGCGCCGCGCTCCTCCGGGGGAGGAGGTGGACGAGCGCGCGGGGGCCGTTTCCTTCAGGGCGTTTTGCAGATGCATGTCGGGTTTATGGCCCCAGAGAGTCCGCTGGAGTGGTTCTTCATCTCGATCTGCTGCAGCTGCAGATCCACGATCAGCTCTCCAGCTCTTTGTCCACGATGTGCGCGAGAGCGGTGGTCTCACGCCGGGGGTCTTTGTTAGGCTGTGACTGGGAGCCGGGTATCAATGCACACCAGCTGGTGTGGTGGAGCAAATGTTTCCCCTCATCCGCTGTTCCACACAGCACCAGACTGCATTCTCTCTCTCTCTTTCTCTCTCTCTCTCTCTCGCTCTCTCTCTCTCTCTCTCTCTCTCTCTCTCTCTTTATTCCTTTATTCCACGAAGACACAGACGTCGACTTTGTTATTGTATTTGTGTGTCCGAGTGTTTGCCTGGATCCAGAGAGCTGCAGGGATGATGATGATGATGATGATGATGATGGTGGTAGTAGCTGAATGGAAAGTGGAGAGCAGGGAGGGAGGGGGAGGGAGGGAGGGGACAGCGGTTCCCATTTCCCTGCATGTCTCACTCTCAGCTGTGTAATGAGGGGACGATACATGCAGGCAGAGCTGATCAGGAAGGAGGTTCCTCCATCCATCCTGCGCCTTGTGGACAAGGTTCTCGTCAGGGAACCAGAAACCGAGGTGACCTCATCAGATCCAAATCTATGGCATGTTTCAGCTGAGTCTGTTTCCTCCACTTCCCCAGCAGCCGCCTGGTGGAGGATCAGAGGATTAGTAGTAGTAGGTGTAGTCCCAGCAGTGATTAGGCCCTAAAGATAGACCTGAAGAAAAAAACAGGTCCGACTTCTCTGGAAAACAGATGTTTTCTTCAGAATGTGGGATGACACGCTTTGTTGCCTCCGTCGTGTAGTGAGCAGGAGCAGTACGATGTTGCTGCTGAGTAGAAGCTTTTCTGTGACTCATAAAAAAAAAGCAATCAGGCCTGCGACTAATAAAACCAATGATTTCATTCTCAGAATCCAAATTTAAAACAGGACAAATGCATCAAATCCTCATCTTGCTAAAACACTGGTTGACATGTTTTTGCCTGATCAATGACCTGACAGTCAATGGATTGGATTTGTTGCAGCAGCGAGAGCGAGGTTGATGCTTGAAGCAGAGCGAGATAAAAAGAAGGTCAAAAATAGAGCGAGGCTAAAATAAGCCGCGTCCTGGATTTAAGTCTCAGTGACTTTCAGTCCTCAGAGGATGAGAGATCATTAGTGGACCTGTAGTACAGTAGTTGTCCCCAGTGGCAGCTCAGTGTGTGTGTATGTGTGTGTTACTGTTAAGGTCACTGCTGTTATCTCGCGGTGCACAGCAGCCTGGAGCGCTGTCTGCTCACACATCACCCACAGTGATCTGGTGTTCAACCTCACTCACGCACAACATCACCCTGAATTCCCCCGTTCATGGCAGCACAAGTCAGAGGAAATGTGCCGTGTGTGTGTCCTCAATCAGCATGTGAACAAAGGAGAATACTGTTGCTCAGTGTGTTGAGAAGGACGAGTGGAGTCTCTTTCCATTATCAGTTCACACGCAGATTATTGGAGTAATCGATTACTTGTTGAGTTGATTAGTCGTGATTAGTCATGGTTCCCTTTGATGATGTCGTCTAAACGTTGTTGCTACATCACTACCCAGGAAGTTTGACATAGAGGGAGCGAGTGTGAGAAGTGAAGTTCATGTCTTCATTTGTCTTGTTTTGTCTGGAACGACACGAAATTATTCAAATTGCAATGAAACCATTCAAATTGATTGTTACCAAAAAAAAGGGGGGGCTAACGGACACACACCTTAGTGTGCGCGGTGTTGGTGGTGCGGTTCAGGGAGGCCTGTTTATGTTCCAGGCTCTCGTTGACTCTCATCAGCTTCTCGATGAGGAGGCGAATGTCGCGCTGCAGCCGCTTCTCCTCCTTCTCCTCCTGCTGGATCTGCAGGTGGAGCTCCTCCCGTTTGGAGCACAGGTCCTTGATACCTGAGCGAGACGCCAAACAAAAACTTAGACTGAGACTGGAGTCTGGGACGAAAATAAAATCCTTATCGATTAGTCACAAGTAGCTGAAGTTTTCAACTTTAAAAAAAAAAAAAGGTAAAAAGGAGCCACTTACCTTCAACAAGTTCATTGATGCAGGCCTCGATAGCATTAGCCTGTTGTGTCATGTTGGATTTAATAGATTCACCATTAGCTTGTTGATTAGCTTCTTACTAATCTAAACCAGAAGGTGCAGCGTGAATGAGCAGAGAGCGTCACTGAAACGGCGTCAAATCTCTGCTGACTCATCGGAAAGGAGGAGCTGGAAGATGGAATATTTAGTAAATTCTCATACAACTGGCACCATAATCATGTGATGTGATGACATCACGCAGCCTTAACCGCTCTTTTCCATTTGTGGGTGTGTGATGACACTCGTGACATCACAGCTGTACAAAAGAAACACTTTCAAAGAGCAGAGGGACTTTGAAGGTTCTGAAGCTGTCGTTGTTCATCTCCATTATCTCCATTAATTCAACTCCAATACAAATGTCAGCGAGGGAATTGAAGTTTTTTTTTTCCAAAGTTAAATGAGTCAAATAAACATTGACTTTAAGTGTATTCACAAGCATAGAATTTAAGGGGTTTTTTAAAAATAGATAAACATAAAAAATTTTTTTGAGTGAATTTGTCAGAAACAAAGGAAGAAATTTTACCAAAAAAACAGTCACACAAACAGTGTGTAGCGTTCGACATGTTCCCCGTGGGAATCTGTGTAATTCCTGTTTAGCTGGTTGAGTGAACATCTGTATGAACATGATGATCTGTTTAATAACCCAGAAGCCATAAATCATAGAGCTGAAGGTCTGACCTGGCTTTGTTCTCCACCTGACACTGCAAATGTTCCCAGGTTCTTTTTCCTCTCGGACAACAACACACACCACTGTTGCCTGGCAACGTCTAACACTTGCAGATGTTTTCATTGTGCCTGAGCAGATTTGGTTCTGACTTCTGTGGAATTCTCAGTCACCCGCCGTCTTTATTCTTTTGTCCTGTGCGTATTTTTCCACCTGTGGCTTGTGTTTATACATGCGTCACGTAATAATTGGTTGCAGGGGGTCATGTGACACAACAGAGGGATCTGATCGGCTACAGGATTAAAGTGCATGGTAGCTTTTAGCATTAGCAACGAGTAATATCACCTAAATCTGCATCCTAAAAAGCATGTTAGCACTTTTTCATGCTTCGGTGATGCAAAACAACATACATTTTAATAATAATACTTCAGCTTACTCTGCTGCCCCCAAGTGGTAAACACTCAACACTTGCAACAAAAAAAAAAACAACTAAGTTCAAGGCGTTTTTACAAAAAACTCACATCACGAGGACGAAAGTTGTGTTGACAACAACACACACCACTGTTGCCTGGCAACGTCTAACACTTGCAGATGTTTTCATTGTGCCTGAGCAGATTTGGTTCTGACTTCTGTGGAATTCTCAGTCACCCGCCGTCTTTATTCTTTTGTCCTGTGCGTATTTTTCCACCTGTGGCTTGTGTTTATACATGCGTCACGTAATAATTGGTTGCAGGGGGTCATGTGACACAACAGAGGGATCTGATCGGCTACAGGATCAAAGTGCATGGTAGCTTTTAGCATTAGCAACGAGTATTATCACCTAAATCTGCATCCTAAAAAGCATGTTAGCACTTTTTCATGCTTCGGTGATGCAAAACAACATACTACATTTTAATAATAATACTTCAGCTTACTCTGCTGCCCCCAAGTGGTAAACACTCAACCATTGCAACAAAAAAAACCAACTAAGTTCAAGGCGTTTTTACAAAAAACGAAAAACAAGGACGAAAGTTGTGTTGTAAGAGTTTGTTGTTGTTCCTCATTTCAGAACAGCAGCCACATAAAACAGATTCATTCATGTTTATTACACCCTCCCCCCCACACACACACACACACACCCTCCCAACTCCAGGCACAACCAGGATGTTTTCTTAAAGGAAACGTAGATACAGGAGGAAACATTGCTGAAGGCGAAGGAAAGTTACTTCCTCCAGCACAGTAATCAGTGGAGGAACCATTGTGCTAATAAACGGTGGCTACTTGCACTTAGCGCTCACCCGCCTGGGTTCTGCTGCTGTGCTATATACATTAGCTCGCTTATGTTTTTGTAGTGTGGAACCAAAACACGTCTCTATAGCAACCGTGAACCCACTGAGCTTCGTCCACATCCTGTTTGTGAAGCTGTGCCAGGTTCCCATGATGAAAAGGTCACTGTCATGTCTGGCCACGATCCAGTACAATCACACACACTGTCCGACCCCCGCGACCTCCAAAACAATTAGACAATTAAACAAATTTGAACTAAGACACTGAACCTTATGAGACCAAAAAAAAAAAAAAAAAAAAAAAAATCCCCCCACTTTTTTTCCAGGGAACAAAAATGAATGATTGTTTCTAGAAAAAAAAAAAACAATTTTGGGACACATGAGTTTTCGTGAGTGTGGATTTGAGAGCAGTCGGCAAACTGCAGTAAGTAATGTGATAATGACAGTGGTGTGATGTAAGTGAGAGCCGGCCAGCAGGGGGCTGGAGCGAGGCCAGAAGCTCCAGCAGACCACTCTGCTCCTCATACACACACCATGACCACATGATCTGTTTGCATTAGCTGCAGGAGCGCTGACAGAGCATCGCCACACCTTTCCCACAACAGCTGCACAACATTTTCCGGAGTGGCTGCAGTCAGCCGAGGTCCTCAAGTGTATGCGTGTGTGTGTGTGTGTGTGTGTGTGTGTGTGTGTGTGTGTGTGTGTGTGTCTGTTAAACCTAAAATAATAGCAGCTGTGACTGAAAGTTGTAGAAATATAATGCTCAGTTTCACTGTTTTTTTTCTGGTTTTTGTAATGTGTCACAAACTAATGTCACTAACTAATCCCCACACACACGAATGGATTGTTGATTCCATCATGCACTGATTAAACTTTATTTAAACATCAGCGCCCCTATCCATATACAGAGTGTTATAAATGACAGAAATGAAACTTTGATGCACAGAGTCGTGCACTGCGAACTCTTATATGTGTTGGTTGAGACGCGGGGTGGAGGCTGGGACTGGGAGCCGTGGCAGGGCAGCAGTTGTGTGTGTGTGAGGGCCAGAGCTGCTGGGCCCCGGGCAGCAGCCAGCAGCAGTGGCTGAAACAGAGCAGCCTTTGTTATGCGGGGATGCTGGAGTCCCTGTGTTCAGAGCTGCCACTCCCTTTCTGGACACAGGGCCAGAGCCGGGGGGGGGGGGGGGGGGGGGGGGGGGGGGGGGGGGGGGGGGGAGGGAGGCCCTTCCTCTCTCTGTCAGCGGTGATTGATTACACAGTCCATGCTCTGATTGGTCGGCTCTGATGTCCATCATTATTATTATTATAGCAGCTGAAACACAGGAATACAGTGGGGGGGGGGGGGGGGGGGGGGTGTGCGGGG